>CAUYPO010043419.1:0-16546 GCA_963574435.1 Cheirogaleus major
TTTGATAACTTGTGTCTCATTTGTCATTTAGTTCAAAGAATCTTTTGATTTTCATCTTGATTTCCTTGTTTATGAAGTGATCATTCAGCTTAAAGTTGTTTAGTTTCCATAACTTTGTGTAGAAATGAGCGTTCCTGTTACAGTTGATTTCTACTTTTATTTCACTGTAGTCTGAAAAGATACTTGGTATAATTTCTATTTTTTTTAATTTTCTGAGACATGCTTTGTGTCTTAGGATATGGTCAATCTTAGAGAATGTCTCATGAGCTGATGAGAAGAATGTATATTCAGTGGTTTTGGGGTAGAATGTCCTGTAATGTCAGTCAGGCCCATTTGTTCTAGAGCTTTGTTTAAGTCCGTTATTTCTTTGTTGATTTTCTGTTTAGAGGATCTGTCCTGTGCTGTCAGTGGGGTGTTAAAGTCTCCAACTATTATGGTGTTGTTATTTATCCATTTGTTTAGATCAAGTAGCATTTGCTTTATGAATCTGGGTGCACCTAGGTTGGGTGCATATATATTTAGAATTGTTATGTCTTCTTGTTGAACTGTACCCTTCACCATTATAAAGTGACCTTCTTTGTCTTTTATTACTTTTGTTGATTTAAAAACTAAGTTATCTGTAATCAGCACTGCCATGCCAGCTTTCTTTTGGCTTCTGTTTGCTTGAAAATATTGTTCTCTACCCCTTTACGTTTAGTCTAACTGCATCCTTGCAGGTTAGATGTGTTTCCTGAAGGCAGCAGAGACTTGGCTTGTATTTTTTTATTCATTTGGCCAGCCTATGTCTCTTGAGTGGGGGTTCAAGCCATTCACATTTATTGAGATAAATGATAGGTGGGGCTGATTTCTGTTCATTCTGTTGGGTTGAACTTTGTTGCTTTGTTTTCTCTCTTGAGCCATTGTGGTATCTGGCCTTTGATCTTTAGCTTTTGAGTGGATTTACATCCATGAGTGGTTATTGTGCTGATCCATGGGTAGCACTGTTTTGAGTACTTCTTGGAGGGCTGGTCTTGTCTTGGTCAATTTCCTCAGTATTTGCTTATCTGAGAATTTCTTTATTTCTCCTCTGTATACAAAACTTAGTTTTGCATGGAAGAAGATTCTAGGCTGGTCATTATTCTGTTTCAGAAGAGTGAGAATGGGGCCCAGTCTCTCCTTGCTTGCAAAGTTTCAGTAGAGAAGTCTGGCATTATTTGGATTGGCTTTCCTTTGTATGTTACTTGCTTCTTTCACGTTACAGCTCATAGAAGGGCCTTTATAGTTGATATTTTTGTCAGTCTGATGACTGCATGTTGTGGTGTCTTCCTGTTTGCATTGAATCTCCCAGGAGTCCATTGAGCTTCTTGTATTTGAATATCTAGATTTTTAACAAGACCTGGGCAATTTTCCTCTATTATATCTTCAAATTGCTTATCTAACCCTTGTGTGTTTTTTTCTTCCCCTTCTGGAGTCCCTATAACTCTCACATTAGGTTTCTTCACATAATCCAACAATTCTTGTAGGTTTTGCTCTTTTCTCTTATTTCTCTGCTATATCTCTGTGACTGATTTATTCAATTGGAAGGTGTTATCTTCAATCTCTGAGATTCTTTCTTCTGTTTGATCAACTCTGTTCTTGAGGCTTTCCACTGTGTTTTGTAGTTCCCTGAATAGATTCTTCATTTCCAGGAGTTTGGTTTGATTTTTCTTTATTATTTCAATTTCTTTAGTAAATTTTTCTTCCATGTCCTGGAATCTCTTTGTGGTTTCTTTGTGTTGGTTATCCATTTTTTCTTGCAAGTCATTGAATTTTCTTATAATCCATGTTTCAAATTCTTCTCCTGTCATTTTAGTGGTCTAATTTTGATTTATGTCCATTTCTAAGGGTCTGGTGTTCCTCTTTGGGGGTGTGCTTTATATTTGAGTCTTCATACTTCCAGAGTTCTTTCACTGATTTCTTCCCATCTGGATCAGTTGTTGCTTCTTGCCTTTAGATTTTCATTTGGATAATGACACATCCTGTTTAGCCTCTGAGCCAGTAGGTGGTGTTTGTGGGTGAGATTTGACCACACCATGTATGATGATTCAGTAGATGCCGTAAAAGGGTGTGCAGAATGACCTCCCTGTCAGTAGGTGGCGCTTGCTGGGAGGAACAGGCTGCAATGATGTTTTTTGGGTCCTGTAAACAGCTCTTGTTCTTCTGGAGAGGCACTGTAGTGACTCAGGTGGTTGGTGGGGCCCTGGTACTTCCAGGTGTGTCATTATTCTCCACCTCAGTGAAGGCTGGACTGGGAGTGAGTCTGGGCAGAGCTGGCTTGGGTAAGCCTGCCCTCAAGCACCACAAATGCTGTTTGTAGGGGTCAAAGTTCTGTTCTCTGCTTCTAGGCAAAGCTGTCAAGGAGGAGCTGGAATGGCCCCACTCAGCTGGAAAGTCTGCATGTGGGGGTGGAGCTGTATGAGACTTGTGGTCTGGAGCAGACCTCACTCCTTTCCACCCTCCCCAACTCTGCAGCTTCTCCTGGGCCTCTGCCAGCAGGCTGGACCTCACGTTAGCAGGTCTTCCCTGGCTGTGATGTGGGCCAGAAGTTTCCCTGCACAGGATCGCAGCCTTGCCTGGGCACACAGCCTTCCCTTGGGAGGAGAGTTGCCATCAAGCATGCTGATCTGCCCCTGAAGGCACACACACCTTAGTAGGCTCGTTCACAAATAGCCCCTCTGTGCCCTGGGGCAATGTGAGACCTGGGCGTGTGGGATCTGGTCTGCAGGTCTGACCTCTGGATCTCAGAATTCAATCCCTGATCCCACCAGGGAGAGTAGTGCTGGTCCTAATTCACCCACGGGGAGCCCAAGCTGGGTTGATGTCTCTCGGCCTCAGCATCTGTCCCATTCTCCTGGAGTTACCAGGCCAGCAGCACCTGGGAGGGCTGGCGGGTAGAGAACTCACAGTCTGAGTTCCCTTTAGTCAGCTGCAGGGCCCCAAAAGGGAAGGTCCCATTCCCTGGAGATGCCTCTAACTGGTGGCTATATTGTCTCTCTTGGCAGCGGTGGATAGGGAAGGGGGAGGGGAGAATGTAGCAATATGGTGCCTGCCCCGCGGCTCGGGTCTGTGCACAGGGAGGTACCCAGTGGGAATTGGGAGCCTGGTGCTGTGTCCGCAACAGGCTTACCGTTCTCTGGTGGCAGCCGTCTCTGGGCTGGTGTCCGCAGGTCTCTCCAACTGCAGGGGAGCCCACCAGTAGTCCAAGATGCAAGGGAGGGGAAAGTTAACTGCTCTACCTACCCTTGTCGCTGATCTCCAAGCTTCTCGGGAGCTCTCTTCTTCCAGTTCTCCTCCGCAACCTCCTTCCATGGAGTCTCCTGTAATCTCCGGTACCCCTCCTTCTGACCTCATCCGATGTATGCTTGTCTGCTTGCTTCTTTCTTGTAATTTCTTCTAAAATCTGCCTTTTTTGTAGAGACACTCTGGCTGGCGGTATTTCTCATCTGCCATCTTGCTCCACCCCCACCACCGGCTTATTATTTTAATTAAACGAGATGAAAGGGTGAAATCTTCTCTGGTTGGCAATATTCCACAAGCGTGGTCACACATCAATACCCAGAGGCTAATGCATCCTGACCTTGGGGAGTGGAGAACGGAAGCCTCACGTTTGGAACATTCCTGGGCTCCTCCCTTGGCTGATTTTAATCTGTATGATTTTCCTGTAATTCACCATAACTGGGAGTCTAACAGCCTTCAGTGAGTTCTGTGAGGCCTTCTAGCAAATAATTTGCTAGTTTTTGGAACCTCCCAAACTTGCGATTGGTGTCAGAGTGAGGGCAGTCTGGAGAACTGTCCCCTCTAACTTTGCAATTGGCTGACTCTCCCAGGAGTCAGGTGCTGGTCACATTGTTGGAGGGGCTGGAGGCAGGAGATTCAGAAGTACCAGCAATAACCCACCATGGAATTTCAGGTCTGTCACCACAGCAGTGTCTCTAAGATCAGGAAGCTGCTGCTGCTACCGGAGCCTGAAAACTGCAGAAACTGCTACGGATGTTGCAGCTGCCCGGCAGCCCTGAGGGGGAAGACTGGCTGGGAACAGAGAATGCACTGGAAAAACTCATGGTAGCCAGAGCTCATGCACCTGCTGCCATGCCAGAGGAGAAAGAGGGGCCCAGCCTCCACTCTGGCCTCCTAATCTAGCTCCAGGGCATCGTGCTGGCAGAATTAACCCACACCAAGCACTCTGCAAACACGGGAGTCCAAGCCTTCAGGCTGTTCAGCCTCTTGAACAGGAGAGAGTTTCACCAGGAACTTTGAAATGTCGCTGCCTGGTGTTCACCTACAAACCTTTGATGCCTTCACTAAGTATGAGGGGGCTGAGACACAGGTGACTAGATTTTGGAAAGCACTATGACGAATTCTGCAAATAGTCTCCCGCTCCCTTTGGATGATTTCAAGCACAAGCACCATTTTAAGATCCCCTCACACCTGCCACTAAGGCCACAGTGAGCATCTGGACTCATGGAAGCATGAACACGATGCCCTGCTTCCCTAGGCTGGGCGCTGGGTCCAGCAGACACGACCACAGAGCCTGACACTAAGGTGCCACCGCAGGTGGGCCTCTCTTTAGGATCCTTACTTCCAAAACTGAAACTACCAGAGAGATCAATTAAAGAATAAATACTCATTTGGTCAAAAGGATGCCTTGTTTACAAAATAGTTCACTCTAATGATAGAATTTTCAGATTATTTACCACTTGTCAAAACAGAAGAAAGGAACTTCAAAGTGTTAGGAGCTATTGTAGGTTTAATACCAATTATGAATGCAGGGAAAATATCTCGAAAACATTTATGAAATCAAAGGAGAATTATAATTTGTATCACATACTGTTTCTATGGATGTATCCTCTTTATAAAATAAGGCCCATCTCTGAGTTACAGGTGCAGTAGGGGCTGGTAAATGCTCTACAGGTGCCCGATGCATGCATGTCCTGTCCCCCTGGGTGCTAACCTCCAAAGGGGGAAGATTCTGTCTTCTGTGTTTATCACTTGGGGTGTTTTGGCTGCACATACAGAATATCCCGACTGAAATGGCTTAAACAATAAGAACATTTATTATCTCACACATCAAGAAGTCTGGAAATAGGAAGTTCTGGGCTTGGCTAATTCTGGGTGATGAAGTCATCAAGGATCTGTCGCCTTCTGCCTTTCCACTCCACCATCCTCAGTGTCAGCCTGGTCCCCTTGATGTGGCAGGACAGTCACCAACCTGCCACCTTCATGCAAGCCCTCTTGATCCTTAATCAAGATCGGGTCAGATGCGCACTTCCAGCTGCAGGGAAGCCGGGGAAAGTGAGCAGACGGCATTTCTAGCCTCCCTTTTGTGTATGGCTCAACCAGAAAGGAGCGCCTCTGCCACAGCACCACGACTCTGCTCTCTCCTAAAGCCCAAGGCCGAGGCTCTGCACTCAGCAGGTGCTCAGCAGGTGCAAGCTAAGAAATAAAACATCACAGAACCGGCAGGGCCCAGAGCTCACTCAACTCAGTGGTATTTCCAACCCTGACACAGGACACCCGACAGACACCAGGAGCCAGCACCTCCGTGCCCACCTGTCCAGGACGCGCTGGAGGGGCCGGCCATAGTGCCAGTGAGGGAGCCGTCTCCAGGTTTCATCATCACCTCGTTCTCACGTCACACATGAGGCTGCCTGGCCCTGGCCCAGGCCGCAGAAACCAGGAGAACCGGCAGGGGAAGAGCCACTGCCAGCAGCAAAGCCGTCCCCGCAGAGATGACAGCCTTTGCTAGTCTTGACCTCAGGCCTGGAAACAGAATGCCTTGTTCCTGTGCCTGAGGGATCGAGGAGAACAGTCCTGGGTTAAAACAGACGCTTCACACAGGGCCCTTTAGAGGAGCTAAGCCAAACGGCTTTCAAGAGGAGAGAACAGCAGTTCAGAGCAAACTGTCAGACCATCGGAGAGCCCCGGTCCCCGCAGCAGGGCCTGTGGGCGGGGACACCCCCATTCTCCTCAAGATGTGGACGGGGACTCACTAAAGTGTCACAGTCCCTTCAGCTTGCAAGTGTGACAAACCTCGCTGACCTCGGCGGCCCCGCGGCCTCTTACCGGCGTTCTCTCTGCGCACACTCAGCTTCTGCCAGGAAACCAGGCGGCAGCTAAAGACTTCACCAGAGACGGGGTCACCATTTCTGACATGGAGCTCAGAAACGGACTTTGCCACAGGTAAGTCTGAGGCGGGCGCCAGGTGCCTCCCAGGTGCCTTCCGCCCGAAATGCGGAAGATGCCCGTCTCGTGCCTAAGGAAGCCCATGTCCCAGAGAGAGACGCACAGGTCCTGGGGCTCACTGGAGAAGCTAAGGCGCCCGCTCCCCACTCCTAATTAGTTGTACAACCTTGGACAAGTGGATAACCACTGTGAATATTGGTTTCCTCGTCTGTGAAACGGAGTTGATGGCGTTGACTGCACAGGACGCTGTGAGCGCCAGATAAGCTGAGGCGTGGTGGGGGCACTTCCGGGACGGGGAAGTCGCCAATCCTTCTTCCCTCCCGCCCCGCCGCCCCATTCTGCCTTTGGGATCCTGGGGGCAGCAGGGACACTCTCCTCTCTCCCCAGCATGACTCTGAGGCTGCCGGCTCAGGGAGGCCAAGTGGGCAGAGGGTGCACACCTGTGAGTCCCTGTACTCGGGAGCGTAGCATCAGCCAGGGCACTGCAGCTGCTTCCCAGCCCCTGCTTGCTTGGGGCTCTCTGTTCTTTACCCCTGTAGAAAGGCCAAGCCTCAGAGCCTTGGGGAAGACAGCAGCTGCTGCTGGGAGGCCCAGGGCTCATTTCTCCTGCCTCTTCTTTCCAGACCCACCCTGGGTCTGCCCTCATAGGGGCTGCTGTGTCTGCCTCCAGCCTCAACCCCATGTCAGCAGCAGCGCTGGCCCTGGGGGACCAGGGACACCATCCCCACCTCCCTCCTGCTCACCCCTGGGAGTGCCTGGACAGGACTCACTGTGGTCCTGGTTCTGTGCAGTTAGCAATTATCTAAATGAGAGCAATAGCCCACATGGACCACCCAGAAGAGTGTCCTCAGAAAAGTCATTGTTTATAGGGATGAACTCTTATGCCCCACAGCTCCTGGACTCCTGGCACAGGTGGGGAGGGTCTTTGGGTGTCCTGATCAAACACAAGCTACCCTACTTTCAGTCCTTCTGTTCTCTGCAAATCTCCCATTGAATTAGAAATAACTCCTGCAGAGGAAGCTTCCAGCACAAATAGAGACATTCAGAGCCCGTGGGCAGCCCTGGGCTGGCAACCAGGCTTCCTGCTTGCAGCTTCTTGTGGGACCCACGCAAGAAGCGCTGTGCTTCCAGACCCTCTCAAGCTTGACGTGTAGATTTGACCTCGCTCACGAGGGACTTGTAAGGAATAACTGAATAGCAATTGTATTTTTTAAAGTGCTTTGCAAAGTGCCACATAAATAACTCCTCATGTAAAAGATTGTCACATATATAAAACACTCTAGATGGCAGAAAAAAATTAGCACTTGAGGCAGAGCCACACATATGCATGCCAGGAACGCAGGTCTCTGGGAGTGAGGCACCCGCAGTGTACTGAGAATTAAATGTCAGCAAAGACTTGTCCCTGCTCTTCATCTCCCCATACCACATGCAGACTGCAGGAGATGTGTGTATGTGTTTTTAAAATCACCAGCAAATGAAATCCACCTAAAATATTAAAACAGTCCAGATATGAGGAATTTATAGTAACATGGACTCCATGGATTACTGCCTATAATGGTCTGAAAAATGTAAGGGAATAAAACAAAACCATTCCTTTGCAGTCTTACCTATGGTTGTTCACTACCTGTAAAGGCTTCTAAAGGAGATTTCTGCTTCCACTAATAGGGTGGTGTTTTTATGAGTCAGATGTCACTTACAAGGGCAGCTCAAGGTCAAACAACACCACACACACACACACACACACACTCCCCTCCATTTCAATAGAAGTATTAGGATGGCTTTATTTTTGGAGCAAAAAAACATTTTTAGAACTAGAATGTGATTGTGTAAAGCGCACAATCTTTGAGTGTGATCACCTTAGTGTTCTATCTCTGAGCTGAAAAGTCAAACAGAAAGTCCCATCCTGGGAATCAGCCTAGCCTGTTCTACAACAGGGGCAAAGGCTTTGAAACCCTGATGAGAGAATAGACAGACCCTAACAAAATATGGTCAAAGAGGAAATGAGAGGAAAGCACAAATAAAATATAACTGCAATGAAATGGAATATAACTACAAACACAGCAGAGACGTAAGCATTGTAAGAAAATGTATGAACAATTTTGTGCCAATAAAATTAAAAAGTGAGATGACCTGAATGATTTCCTGAACAACTTAACTCATTAACTTAGAAAGAAATTGAATGCAAACTTCTGGGTAATGATAGTGGGTTGCATACATGCATCTAATATTCTTCCCTCCCTAAACCCCACTAAAACCACAGAAGATTTTTCAAGGTTAAAAAAAAAAAAAGAATTTGGAAATCAGGTGGACAAGTGATAACTACCTTCTTGGCAATCTTGAGAAAAATGAACTTGGCCATCCCCAGGCAGTGTCTCACAGGCACTCACAAACAGGCTGCCCAGACACCCTCCTTTGTGATGGCTGCTACCCGAAAGACACTTGAGGGCAGCTTCTCACCATGGGTGGGGCTCGGCCCTGTCTGGCGACTCCCATGCAAAAGCTGAGGTGTCAGCCCTGTGCTCTCTCCAGGTGCTCCTAAAGCCATGAACATCCAAGAGACAGATGTGACACCTTGTTCCCTTCCATCCTCACTGAGCCATCCTCTGGGAGGGACAAGTCCCTCTGCTTCTTCGAGTCACACTCCCTGTGCCTTTGCCATACTGCCCCTCCTAAAGGCAACCTCTGCCAGGGGGCCAAGGGCAGGGGACAGATGTGACACCAGCACCTTTTTACCCTCCCAGCACCAACGTCAAACCCAATGCCCTGAGGCCCCTGTCCTCCAGTGCACCCTTGGAAAAAATAACACATGCAAAACCTGCTGGGAAGCACCCATCACCTCCCAGAAACTCACATCTAGGCTCAGACACCCTTAAATCCCACCACTGAGTACTACAGGTCCCAATGTGAGCCCCTGCTACTCACGCAAATTGTAATTTTTTTAAATATTCTGTAGGTGTTATGAAATAAAAAGAGATATTGTGTCTAACTTGTTTGCATTTCAATGATCGTATTTGATAAATGAGATGTAAATGAGTCCCTCTTCAAGTAATATTTTTAAAAATGTAATAGAATTGACTTCAAAATGTTTTAAATTTTCATTTCAAGCAACAGAATTCTTCAGCAATCTAGTATCTCTTAGCTTTTATCAGGTGATGAGAAAATAAGAGAGTAGAAGTCATCATCATTACCATGACAAAGAAAGTTATTATATTTTTCTGGACTAAGTGCCTTCTAATGTCAAGAAAGTAGACAAAGAAAATGTATTTGTAAAGAATAAAAACATTCCTGACTTCTCTGTATGTGATTTTTGCTTTTAATACTGAGAAAAGCTAATGCTCACAGAGGGTCTGCCCTGTGCCTGTCCCTGAACCAGTGCTGGACGCGCATTAATTCAGCCGATTCTCACAGCGACTTGGGCCAGCTGGAGCCACTATTACCCCACATTACAGATGAAGAAACTGAGGGTTGGTGAGGTTAATTAACTTTCCCAAGGACACATGGCTAGTAAATGGGGATCCGAAGTTTGTCTGACTCACAACCTAAATTTTTAGCCACTACACGTCCTAACTTTTTTCTGGAATTTTGTCTAAATTTTCTCTATTTCTGCTGCCTCTAATACTTTATTTTTATCAGGCTCAAGAAAACTAAATTTCTGCCCAGACTGTGAAAGAATTTTCTATCCCTTCAAATGTTCTTTTATTTCTTGGGTCAGAGTGCAAACTTCCAGAAGTTAGTTTCTCTGCCAGGTGAGTCAGAGTCCCGAGTGCCTGGGGTGTTGCCACCAAACGGTGCATGACCGGGGCCTATGGCTGGCGCGCTTTTCCTGAGATGCTACTCTAAGACTTTTGTTTGGCAAAAAGTGATATTGAGAAGCACCTGCTGAACTTTGATTAGGCTGGACTCTGCCACGGAGAGCCCCTCCCTGTATGACAGCAGGTGGGTCACCCCTCGGGGCTCAGTTGGTGTCCTGGTCCCCCGGAACACCCTTTCTGGGCACACAGAGACCTGCCAGGTATCCATGCCCCAGAGTTACCAAATGAGGTCCCAGCTGACTCCCTGCAACCGCACACTGCAGAACAAGCTGCCACAGTTGTCAGCACGTCCGCTCGAGAACTGCCACAGTCCCCCTCCCCCATAGCACCTGCTCTGACCCTCTTTATCACCGGCTCCCCCAAACTCCCCAGCTCTTCACAGCATTCTGGGTTCGCCTTTTCCATCTGACCAGTGGTGACCGAGTTCTCAGACCTATTCAGCTCAGACCTCGGCCCCCTCAGACTCTGCTTCTGTTGTTTTTTCACTGGCTCCCCTGCACCCCTCCTCGCAGGGTCCCCTCCAAAGCTGCGCAGCCCCCTCATGGCCCACCTAGAGTGGGAAGCAGACAGTGGCATCCCATCAGAGAGAGAGGGAAGGAGCATCCCTAGAGGGCTAGGGACTTTGCAATTGTCACTCAATCCTCACAACAACTTGTAATTTATTTATACTCCACTTTCCTCCAAAAATGGGCTAAGAAGCCTTAGGAGACTACATAAAAGACCAACTTAGCATGAATTAAAAGCAGAATCAAAAGAAGAAAGAGAAGTAACAGGGTACATAAACCAAAATTAACGTGCAAAATGTGCTACATAAATTCTTTGCCAAGCATGGGCCGTAACTTTGTCTCTGATATCCCCTGTAGCCAATCAGGGAGGAGAGCCTGGGCCACCCCAGGAGGAAGATATCACCATTTCAGGTTTACAAGTGAAGAAATAGACCAGAGGCTGGGTGGTTGGCCAAGGTGACACCACTGAGAGGTGGCATATGAGATCTAAATTTAGGCCTGCCTGGATAGAAGACACCTTATAAATCTTGTATTAGACTCTCCTGAGCTCCGTCCCAGGAGTTTACCCTAAGGCCGGAGCTTCCTCCTGAATGAGAGGCATACATAGGCCCCCTATGACCCTCCTCCAGCCACAGTGGCATTACCTGGAAGATGAGAGAAGAGGACACCCGGCTGCCATGGGCTCGTCTCTCCAGGGACTGTGGAAAGGGGTCTTGGCAAGAGGGAGGTGGGCTGCTCCACTGCTCTGTCCTCCTAAGCAGCGGAAGCCAAGCGACCTCCAGCGGGAGGCAGCGCCCAGGCGGCAAGGGAGGAAGGGGAACCCCTCAAGATGCCCCTCACTTCTGCGCGACGGCCCTGCTCCCTGTCTTGCCCCGAAGGCTGCACACAAGCAATAGGCTTGTCGTCCGAGGAGATAACATTAGCCTCAATATTACCATTTTACTAAATAAGTCAGTTTAAATTAATTTCATTGCACTCTGGAAAGAATTAGCTCAGGTTGACTCTTACATTGCTGCTGATTATCACTTTGGTGGAATTCATTAGTCCTGTAGCTAAACCAGAGAGAGAGAGTGAGTGTGTGTGTGTGTGCACGCACACACGCACTGGTGTAGACAGGTTCGCCCTCCCTGACGCATTTGTTGGGGAGCCCATGTGCATCCGGGACAGCTGTCGTCTGTGGCTGGGCGGCGTGGCTGTGGGCCCACCAGTGACCTCTCACAAAGCTGTGGCCCCGTGACTCTGGTCATGAGCCTTGAGGGCTCCCTCAGGCTGTGAACGGCCTCATCGCTGGGTAGCTCCGTCCTGTGCCCCCTTTAGGTTCCAGGAGGAAACTGTGCAAATCCACGGGTCAGCAGCTTTCCTCTCAATCTGAGAGCCTCGAAGAACAGCTGCGGACCACGCCTGAGGCAGGGAGAGAGGAGGCTTGCTTCTTGGGCACCTCGCCTCAACCTCTCCAAGCCTCAGCTCCCCCCATGGTCAGCGGGACTCGTGGTACCCACCTCCCAGGATCGTTGTGGGGACTCATTTGTGTTGTTGACAACTAAACGTTCATGGAGTGTTTATCATGTGCTGGACACCATGCTGGACACATGGACCAACTCATTTAACCCTGATCACAACCCGATGAGGCAGGTACAATAGTTATTCCCATTTTCACATGAAAAAACTTAAGAGACAGAAAAGTCAGAAATAGCCCACCGACCTATGGCCACAGAGCCAGCCAGAGGCAGAGGCAGGCTCTGAAGCCATCTGGTCACCTCCACCACCTTAGCCCTTCGCTGTTACCAAGAGTTCCATGCTTCTCAGGAAGGATAAACCTCTTTAAATTATGTTACAGAGTTTGGATTTTTCCCCATTGACAGATGGTGTGACAGAGGTAAAGGTCTGAAAAAGGGCAACGAAATGTTTTATGAGTTTCTCTTTAAAACCCCCCACCCTTTGGGGGAATTTAAACCTGCATTCCTTCCTGAGGCCAGTAAGCAAAGGAGCAGAAAAATGTCCCTTACTGTGTTTCTAGTATCTTAAACCACAGGAGATGGCTCAACAGAATTGTCCAGACAAGGGTCATGAAATCATCATCACTGGAGATAAGGTCACTGAAACCACCAATTATAGTTAGACAACAATAGCCCAAAGCCACAGCATAAGACACTGGCCACATAGACCCAAGTTCAACTGTGGAACCCCCCCACCCCTGTATATCAGCTTAAAGACAGGACGATGGTCTTTTAAAGTGCTAGTCTACTGCCCTCCTCATTTGCCAGCAAATTAATAAATTTCCCTTTCCTTTTCTTCAAACCACTTGTCCTCATTCTTTGTTCTCACTGATTTGGCCTCAGGGACAAGTACTGAACTTTTGGTAACAATGGGTCCCAAGTCATTTTTCCAGATTCTGTTTCAGTTTCATTGTTGTGTTTTAGTTACCCAGGATAAAACTTGGCATTAACTAAAATCACCAAGAGTGCTGCTATGATTTGAATGTGCCAACAAAAAATAACCCAAACCCTGTAAAATAACTTAAGGAGGAGGTTTATTCTGAGTCAAGTTTGAGGACCATGGCCTGGAGCCACACCCAAGAAACCTTGAGCAAGTGGATCTGCCCTGGTTGGGTGACAGTTTGGTTTTATGCATTTCAGGGAGACAGTAATTACCTGTAAAGTCATAAATCGATCCATGGAAGGTGTACATTGGTTTGGCCCCCAAAAAACTGGGACCTCTCAAAGGGTGGGGTGAGGGCAGGATTACAGGTTGTAGGTGGGTTTAAAGATTCTTTGATTTGTAATTGGTTAAAGAAATGAAGCTTTGTCTAAAGGCTTGGAATGTTTTAAGTTAAGATAAGGAAGTCTCTTATTCAGAGACAAGCCACCTAGACTCAAGAGATCTGTTAAATAAATTGATGCCTGCAGGTGTGGCTCAAGCTTTGTCTTGTGTGGCCTTACGCCTGTTAATAAGTTACAAAGGACATCTCCAAGAAGGGAGGGGGCATGATGAGGCATGTCTGACCTCGCTTCTCATGGCCAGCAACTCAGCTTTAGGGTATTTCTGGGGTCCCGTTGGCAGAGAGGGTCCATTCAGTCAGCTGGGGGAGCTTAAGATGTGATTCCAGTTCACACATGTGCTGGAAACTAGGTGCAGCAGTATCGGGAGGCAGGGCCGGCAATGCCCTTGCAGTGCTCAGAAATCTATGCTGAACGACCGCTCTCCAGCTGTGGGCCGCAGCCACCTTCTGAGTCTGTCTGCAGTGCTGCCACCCGGCTCTGCCAGGCTCTGCCAACAGGGAGCGCGAGCCGCAGCTGAATCCACTTTGCAGTTTTCCTGCACTTGCAGAGCCAGCCTCCCCATGACACCAGCTCCTCCAGGTCCAAGTTTCAGCTCAATAGAGTCTCTTTCCAAGTTCTTAACTTTTAATAAGTTCAACCTCGTCCCTTAGTTCACTTGTCCCACAGGCAGTTGCAACCTCCATGACACACTGAAGTGCTCTTTGTATCTATTCAGTTACTAGTTATACCTTTATACCTAGTTAACCATTTGTTGCATTAAATTCCTTCTGTTCAAATAACTGGTCCGGTTTCCATCTCCTGGTGGATGTGGCAAATACAATCCACCACTCAGGATAACCACCTGCCGCCTACAGCCTTGCTACCTGGCCTTCCACCTGCAGCCAGATGCAGAGGGTGGGTCAGGGCTCCCTGGTCCTCCCCATCTGGTTGAATAGAGGCAACTCCTGTCTCACACTCTCTGTCCCACATGGCCTTTCCCGAACCCCCGCTGGAGCTCATGTTCCCTGTGTCCGCACAAATCTCTAGACCTGGTGCCACCACTGCTCCTACCTTCTCATTCTGAAGCCATTTGTTTGACACCTGTTTCCCTCTTCAGACTGTGGTGACAAACCCAGAGGCAGGGGTCATATCTTATTCATATGTGTAGCCCTATTGCTTACACACTTCCCTACACGTAGTAAGTGCTCAATAATGTTCAATAAGCCTAATAAACATTCAATCACCTGGATATTCCAACATGATATGAAGGCCATTCATTTTAATGTGCTGTCCAACCTAGTATAAATACCAAAAAAAAATCCATGTGGCAGTAAAAACAAAACAAAAAAAGAGAGAAATGAGAGTCTGCTTTAATCACCACAATGCAAGATGGAACTCTCAGATGAAAAATGTGGCCAGTTCCCCAGTGAGTCTCTCTCCTCTTCATGCCGGGCCGCCGTTACGTTTCACTGAGCCTGCGTGTGATTATTCACATCTCCGTGCTGGCGTTTGCACGCTGGTCGGGGTTCCGAGTGAGCCTTTCCTCTGCGCAGCTCTTAGAAGCGTCACTGAGGCCCCCAGA
Organism: Cheirogaleus major; assembly: GCA_963574435.1. Taxonomy (NCBI): domain Eukaryota; kingdom Metazoa; phylum Chordata; class Mammalia; order Primates; family Cheirogaleidae; genus Cheirogaleus; species Cheirogaleus major. The sequence goes on from CAUYPO010043419.1 coordinate 14,861, forward strand.
CAGCCACGCTCACCCCCGAGACCAGAGGGTCTTATCAGCCAGGCTCTTCTTCTCAGTCTCCATCTGTCCTTCTCTCTCCTCTCTTTCTCTCCCCCTTTTCTTCTCCCTCTTGCCCTCCCTCCTCGTCCCCTTCTCTCACTTCTGGCAGCTCTCCTACTAGAATCACTTGTGCAATAGATAACGACCCTGTTATAGCTGCTGGTGCGCTTCCCCTGTGTAATTGGGAAGTGCATTGTTGTGTAATTCAGAAATTAATTAGTAGTAAATGTTTCAAGAATGCAGGTGGAAGTGGGAGCTGACTGCGCTCCATCAGCCTGCATCTGGTTGCTTTCCAGCTCCAGAGGAACGTTTCCAGGCCCACCCGGGGGCCCTCCCCATAAGGGACACTACCCAGCCTGTGCTTCTGCAGATGGGCGCTCTCTTCTTCACCCTCGGTGGTGAAGACGTAGCTGCCAAGGCCGCATTTGGCTGCATATCAAGGTGCTTTGACCCACTGCTGGGCAGCAGCCGCCCAGGCTGTCTCTCAGCTGCCCACAGAGCTCTCAGGGTCCTTCCACTCAGGGACTGAATGGAGCAGATGTTACCAAGCAACCTGAACCTCGGGAGCCCGGGGATCTTGCCCTATCTGGGGAGTAGCCTGAAATGATTTCTCTGACACAGAAGGGGGAAGCACCATATTGCTTAACACAGGCAGGATCGTGGAACAGAAGACAGCAAAAGCAAGGGCTGCGGCTGTGTCCTGCCACAGCCGTCCTACGGGGCTGCAGGGATGGCTGCAGAGGCCAGGAGAAGGCCGGAGGCCTCTGGAGGAGCCTAGGCCTCTCCACACAGGCTCTGTCTTTTCGTGTCCTCGCGCCTTCTCTCAGTACCTTCCCTCTCAGTCACCAGAGCCTCACACAACACCTAGAGTAGAGGTGATGCTTAATCAATATTTTCTGAATGAACGAATGAAGTTCTATTTGTTAAATTCCTACCCGTCCTCCACGAAGCCTGCTCTGTTTCCTGAGGCTGTGTTAGTCCACCTCCTCCTGGCTGGCCTGGCTTGCTGGACCTCTCCTAATTTACTTATGTCACGCTGCTTCAAATCATTATTGTGTGCTTAAGGCCTGTCTCCCTCATTAGACAACAAGCTTCTCGGATGCAGGGACCTGCCTTTTTCATCTCTGAGTCCCTCCCTGCAACTCCCAGGGCAAGTGCTGAGCCTGACGTGGAGTTGGTGCTTAAGAAATGTTTGTTGATTGAACTATTGAGCAGAATTGGAAAATGACTCCACCCCCTGAGGGCCCACCTCACTCCCCCTGGGATGGACACTGGAGGTTCCATCCCAGGTGCCCAGGAGGAACCGACAGGCCAGACAGGAGCATCCCAGGCCCACTGGGTAAATCCAATGTGCACATCCACTCATCAGTATCCATGAAGTTCTGGAACAGACTCCCCAGCAATCCCGCTCAAAGCATAAGCAGCATAATTTTGACTACAGGATAATTTGGCTTGGATTTCACCACAGGATCATGTCTCTCATCTCCTAATCCTCCCTTCCTTGTTGAACTCAATTCAATCCAACAAGCCTAAACTGAAGGCTTATAATACACAGAACCACAGAACCTCCTAAAATCCCAGCGAGTTCCCATCTGCCTTCCTCTGTGTTTACTGACAGAGCCATTCCCTTAGCAGAAACGCAGAGCC
>CAUYPO010043424.1:0-25611 GCA_963574435.1 Cheirogaleus major
ACTGCTGGTGGGACTGCAAACTAGTTCAACCTCTGTGGAAAGCAATATGGAGATACCTTAAAGTGATACAAGTGGATCTACCATTTGATCCAGCAATTCCATTACTGGGCATCTACCCAAAAGAACAAAAGTCACTCTATAAAAAAGACACTTGCACTCAAATTTTTATAGCAGCACAATTCACAATTGCAAAGATGTGGAAACAACCCAAGTGCCAATCAATACATGAGTGGATTAATAAAATGTGGTATATGTATACCATGGAATATTACTCAACTACAAAAAACAATGGTAATCTAGCACCTCTTATATTTTCCTGGATAGAGCTGGAACCCATTCTATTAAGTGAAGTATCTCAAGAATGGAAAAATAAGCACCACATGTACTCACCAGCAAATTGGTATTAACTGATCAACACCTAAGTGGACATATAGGAATAACATTTATTGGGTGTTGGGCAGGTGGGGGGGAGGGGATGGGTATATACATACATAATGAGTGTGATGCACACCAACTGGGGGATGGACACACTTGAAGCTCTGACTTGGGGGGGGCAAGGGCCATATATGTAACCTTAACTAGGCATATAACCAAAGGAAACAAAGACATTCTATAATAAAGACATCTGTACTCGAATGTTTGTGGCAGCACAATTCACAATTGCAAAGATGTGGAAATAACCCAAGTGCCCATCAATACATGAATGGATTAATAAAATGTGGTATATGTATACCATGGAATATTACTCAACTACAAAAAACAGTGGTAATCTAGCACCTCTTATATTATCCTTGGTGGAGATTGAGCCCATTCTTTGAAGTGAGGTATCATAAGGATGGAAAAACATGCACACATGAACTCGCCATCAAATTGGTACTAACTGATCAACACTAAGGTGCTCACATGGTAGTAATACTCATTGGATGCCAGTTGGAGGGGTTGGAGGGAGGTAGATTCACAACTAATGGAAGTGGAATGCACTATATGGGAGAGGAACATGCTTGTAGTCCTTCTTGGGCGGGGCAAACCCATTACATGTAACAAAAATGTTTGTACTCCCATAATATCCTGAATAAATAAAAAAAATAAAATAAACAAGTTATCTAAAAATAAATAAATCTCATCTTAGTTTCCAAGATCATGATAAAATGTAGTCTTTTTTTTCCTGGTACATTTTATTAAGATGTAATTCATATGTTTAACAATGGACTCATTTAAAGTATATAATTCATACAGTTGTGCAATCATCACTCCAATCAATTTTAGAACATCTTCATCACTCCAAAAAGAAACCTGTGCCCTTTAGTAGTCATCCTCATTCTCCTATCCCCTGCAGCCCTAGGCAATTACTAACCTACTTTCTGACTCCACAGATTTGCCTGTTCTGGATATTTAATATAAATGGAATCATACAGTATGTGGCTTCTTACATTTAATGTTTTGAAGACTTATCCATGTATCAGTGGATGTATCAGTGCTTCATTCCTTTTTATTGCTGAATAAATTATTCCATTGAATGGAAATTTCACATTGCGTTTATCCACTCATTGTTTGGTGGAGATTTCACTTGTTTTTGCTTTTGAACTATTATGAACAATGCTGCTATGAATACTGTGTGAAAAATTTTGTGTGTGTGTATGTTTTCATTTCTTTTGGGTATATGCTTATAGTGAAATTGCTGGGATGATGAAGAATTTTAATGGTGCTTGGGGTTCTGCTTTAAGTTACCATTTGACCTTAATTTAATGACTAAAAAATGATATTTTGCCTTAACCCATTCATTGTAAAACTAGCCAAACATATCACACTGTATTTACCACAGAGGGGTCTTCCAAGGCAGAAGTGATATCATAATAAGTGGACAGAAACCAAAGAATCTGCATCTGCCACCAACTAGCTAAATGTTCGTGTGCAAATTACTTCACCTGCTAGCCTCCATTGACCTTGTTCGGAAAATGAAAGGATTAGATTTGTCATTGTCTAATATCCTTCTTCACTTTAATGCTCTGTAATTTTATAAACATGTGAAAGCATTTTGACAACTTAAAGGTAGTTTTAAAATATAAGCCCTCATTACCAGATATTGCCTCCTTGCTGAGAAATGGCTATGTCCTATGGTGAAATAATACCAGCATTCAATCTTCAGGAAAACTATGCCCAAAATAGATCATTTTCTCAAAAACAACACCATATTCTCATGCAATTGTCAGGTGCTCATGGGACCTCTCAAAAGATGAAAAGACATTTATTTTTCCATATGTAATTCTATTTTCTTAAACAAAGAAAATACTATGAGAGGAATCTAGTATTCTTCCTGTACAATGTATTTGCAGCACTTCCCTGGCAACATAAATGACTTTGGAAAGGAATATTGAGTTATGTTCTTTGGAGTAATTACAGTCACAGTGACATTGTCCCATGGAAAACTGAGTTGGAGGCTTAGAGAAAATAAGCACTCTCACACAGAAAATTTTAAAAGTTACAATTAACTGCGTGGTCAACACAGAACATATACTTGGCAAAACATGTCAGTATGATTAGGCCTGGAAATCTCAGGTAATACAGTTTCTTGAGTATTTCCAGGTCACATAGAAAGTACATTGAGGTATACTACCTATTGCGATATATTATTAACACCATTCTCAATTTAAAATTATATATTATTATCCCTCATGGTTCTGGGGTTAACTGCACTCAGCTGGATGGTTCCAACTTGTGGTCCCCCATGAGGTTGCACTCAGATATTTGGTGTTGGAGTTATCAGAATGTCACACTCAGTTGTCTACCAGATATCACCCTCTTCCATTTCTCATTCATCTTTGTGAGTTCTTTTTCCTCTCCTTGGCCTATAAGTATTGATGAACATGATTTTAAATAAATATCTATATTTATTTATATTTTTCTAATCAAACATGAAGGTTTTGGATTAGAGGGATAGTATTATTACTTTACAGCAACAACTATGTTTGTTACCCCTACCACACTCTCTCTCTTCACAGTGGTGTGATGGGAGCCAGATATCATCCTGCATATACAAATGTGGCTCCCCCCTGGCTTGGCACTGTAGGAGAGGAATCCTGAAATTATGAATCTGGGAGCTTCCATAGAAACTGCTATGTAGCTGTTCCTTTCCCCTCAAGAGAGAGGGATAAAAATTTGCTCCCTAAATTTTTTCAATTTTTTGAATTATAAACATATAGTCCCATGGATTTTATCCCCATTTGAAATATAAAAGCACAGCTACTAGAGACAAATCTCTTAATATCTCTGGAGGTCTCCATCCAAACACCCTTTAATATGTGGTATTTGTTATTTTACTTAGTTTTCTTTATTCGGGCTATAGTTATGTAAAAATGTAAAAAAAAATTTTCTCTAGTTTCCACATTAATGTGTCCAAAGAATAAGCCCACTGGTCCTCTTATGCTACAAAGCATGCCAAGTGCTTTCCATTCACCACATACTACATAGATGCTATGAATCCTTAGTGTCTCCCTCAGCTCAAATTGTCCCTTCAGCTTCAGATTTCCAATCTACATTTCCAGCTGACATCTCTATGAAGATGCATTTCAGGCACCTTCTAAAATAAACTATACACCTTCCCTTCCTGAACCATTTATCCATATTGTTAGATACATATATATTGGGATGCTAGATTCAAGGAAGTGAAAAGCCTGATAATCACCATTGTATCCTTCCTTTCTTTTAACAAATATCTCCTGAGCACCTACTATGTGCAAGGCACTAAGAAGCTAGCAGTCAATAAAGCAATCAAATTCTTTTCTCACAAGGAGCTTATATTCCAGTAGATAGAGACAGACAATAGGCAAATTATATAACAGGTGGGAGTAAATGTTGTAAAAAAATTAAAAATTAAGAGCTCTGGGTATTTATTTACGTTTATCACCAGATGGTGTCATATTGGAAAACATCAGCTTTGATCTCTGACACAAACTTTGACATCTGAAACAAAATAGCTGAGTCGCAGAGAAAAAAAAATACCATTTCAATTTGGCAGAACTGAGCAAACCTTTCTCAAAAATATGATTCTTACCTAAATATAAAGCAAAACAGAGATGTTTGTGCTTTGACGGAGCTGGGGCCTAACTACATCTCTTTCCTCTATCCAAGGTACAACCCGAGAAGAAATAGCCCATTGCATCCTTGAATCCTTAGGGTCGATGTGGTAGAAGAAGCTGAAGAGATAGGAAAAGATGTGAGAACAGAGTAGTTTGGGAGTTATAGTTTTTCATGCAATTCCTTTGGAGAAGTAAGAATTACAGCTTGCTTCATATTGTGCTGAAAGAGAAGATTTCACCTCATTTGAGCCAGGATTAACCACCTATCTCCACTACATAAGAAATTTGACTGGGTCTATGCATAACAGCATCCCCCCTACTCCCAGGCCCACTGCTGTTAATATGTGAATTACAAATTTATGGAACTATCCAAGAATCAAGTCAAAACCAAGACAAAGGTGAGACAGATAATAAACATGATGGACATACAATGGAGATTTATCCTGTGGATAATTGATGGTACTAGAGGGAAACCTGAGCAATAATCAAAGGTGAAAGAGAAGATGAGCTGAAAAATAAGCTGAACTCACAATTGAAAGTTTTTGTGTGCCAGGTAAGATTCATGAAAGGACACCAACATCTAGATCTACTCTGGATAAAATAGTTTAATTTCAAGTATGAAGAAAACAGTGAATACTTTTTCCCCCTTACACATAAACCCTGAATATTAAAATTCTTCATCTACAGTCTGGCCCTAACTATGTGCTGTTCATATATAACCTAGAAGGAGCCATTTGATTTGGAAGTGCCCCAGGCAGGAGTGTATATGCACTAATCTTTGGGAATGAATGTACAGTACAGGACAGGAGATAGTTAATACAATGTATTAATATAGCAGAAGAAATAAGTACATGAGGGAAATTGCTTCCTGAGGAACACAGCATGAACCAAAAGGCAAGAAGGCTGAAAAATCCTCAGTAATGGATCTTTTTCCCTGCTCTTTTCTACACAACCAACAATCTCTTTGTAATGGAATGCAAACATTTTTAAAAATATGGCTGGGGAAATAAAGAAGAAGAAGAATCATAAAATACTTGTAGAGGAAGAAAGTGGGATTTGAATAGGACAGTGTAAAGCTTTTTTCTAAATTCTTCTTCACTTGTCCTTGACAAGTCTTTATAAGCTGCAGCACTGTGGCCATTTTCCATTTCCCTATCATTTCTTTCTGCAAGCTAAATCTAAGATAAACTCTCTAGCTGAGATGGCAGAACTAGATATTATCTTTAATATTCAGATAGATACTACCTCTAATAACATTAAATGCAATAATGACCATAATTAAGTACCATCAAGATTTGGAAAGAAAAATTAGTGCTTCAAGAGGACAGTCTCGTACTTTGTCATAATTCCTCATCAAAATAAATCATTTTTGCAATATACTTGCTTTTGTAGCATCTAAAAATCCTTCATGCTTAGATCTATTTTCTGGATTGAGATTTCATTGTCCTAGAATCTGAACATTGATAGTTTCTGACATTTTCTTTAAAATGCTGAAGCATCTTAGAGTCTAATCTTCTTTACTGCTTCTTGAATTTGATTCTGCACACTGTGAGAATTGTACATGAGATAAGGGAAAGTTTTGGTCAGAAACCCTCTCCACCATGAAAAGTAATTTCCATAAACAGTTTCAATTCATGTACTTAATTGACATGAAGCAGAAGAAAAATAAAGTCTGTTGACAAGTTTAAAAAAATGTAATTGACCATGTTGGCAATATGTGGTCAAAATTTTGATTTCCTTATAAAAATGACTCTTTTCTTTAAGAACAATATACTGCGTGATTTATGCAATGGAGATTTCTGGCCTAGGGAAATTGGTACAGAGAATTTTTTACAGAGATGTGCTAACCCACGTAAAGTTGTCTCTTAAAGAATAGGATTGCAGAGAGAGAATAGCATGCAGACACAACACTGCAAAAGTATTTTATTTCAGGGAGATCAAAATATTTCTGTGAAGCTGCTACATCTTCTCTAAGATTATAATTGTTTAGTCTTAAATTCAGAACCACCATCACCACCAAAAAAAAAAAAAAAGCACATGATGAGGAAATCAAGGAATCCAAAATAAACAGGTTAAGTAAAGATTGACAGGAAAAGCAAACTTTCCACAGCAAAATCATAAGGTATATTTTTCTTTCAATTTTCACTAGATTTGATTTCTCAGAGTTCGGATGTCTCCTCTCATATGGAGAATTCAACTTTTCTATTTAGAGGAAGTTTTAGTGTAGTAAACTACTTAGGAGCTGGACTCAGCAATCACTGGTGTTGACCTACACCAGAGATCAAGTAGGAAATCTACACTTTCATCCCCACCTGGCCAAAGGAGGTACCCCTCCCCCTGCTGGGATGGAGTCACAAAAGATTAGTGGAGAAATAAGATTTTCATAATTACGTAGCAGTAATGAGATCATCTCTACTGCATTGTCAGTAGAGACTACATGGGATGTTGAAATTCATACCTCCTACCCAGTGGTAAAAAGACCATCTAAGTGTCAACAAACACTAAGGAACCTGGATTTCTATAGCCATCTGACACTAATGATTAAGGACCCTCCTTTCTTGAGTGATGTCAGAGAAATCCAGCTAAAATAGTAGGCTTAAATAAGATCTAGAGCTATAATTTAACACACAAAAAACTCCAGGTTTCAATAAAAAATGATTCATTATATGAAAATTAGGAGGATCTCACAAAAAATCAAAAGAGACAAACAATAGACTACAATACCAGAATGGCAGGAATGTTAGAATTATCTAGCAAAAATTTTAAAGCAGCTATCAAAAGTAGGGAGGAGAGAGGCAAGATGGCTGACCAGAGACACAAGCAGCCAGAGCATCTCAGTGAGAAGTTTTAGATGAAATAGAAAAAATGAACAGCCAAACAGAGACCAGGTGTGGGTCTGAGGGAGGGGTGCCAGAAGCTTCAGGAGACTCCACGGGAAGAAGCTGCAGAGCAGAGCAAGAAGGAGGAAGGTATCAGCAGATATCAACCCCTGAGAGGCTTGGAGTCCACTCCAGTAAGTGGAGTGGTTTCTCTCTCCCTCTCATCTCTGACAGTTAGTGGGTTCTCGAGCTACTAGAGAGAATGTCTGCCTACACAAGCCCAGAGGCTGCTGTCACCAGTGAGCTGGGGGCTTCTTGTGGACAGGGCACCAGGATCCCAGCCCCTCTGGGCTACCTCCCATCTCCACAGACCCGAGCGGGGACAGCAGGAACCCTATTGCTTCTCTACTCGTTGTGTGCCTTTGTCCTCCCCAGGGGGCATCAACTCCTCAGATTTTGTCTTTCCTATTCCCACACAGACATTTCCCAACTCTGGCCCAGACTGCAGGAGCCACAGGGGTCCAGCGGGTCCCGGGTGATCTGTGTGACTCCAGTGCCTTGACATTCTGAGTGGGCAGCCTCCTGGAGTGAGGGATGGACATGACCAGAGTGCTAGCTTTCCTCCATCCAGACTTTTTTCTCCTGTTTCTCTCCCTCACTCATGCTATGAAGAGAGCCAATTGAGCCACTGCACTAAGATTTCTAGAGAGAGTTGGGGTCAGACCTTTCCTCTTGGGGTCCTGTAGTGAACTGAGGAATGCTTGGACTGTGAGCTTCCTGCCCACCAGCTCTCTTTAGTGCTGCTCACCCCATGACTCCATCAGAGAGGAGCATACCCCAAGACAGAGGGACATCGAACCTGCTTGGGCACCCCATGGGCGACCTGGTACCAGCGTGCTTCTCCCTGACATGGTCAGGGATTGGTCTTCAGGGGCCTGGGATGGGCCCACAGGCCAGATTCTGTACCCCCAGGTTTCAATCATGTTGCTCAGGGCATGGAGGGGAGATTTGTGAATTAGTCTCAGGAGATAAAGGTTCCCACATGAGCATATCAAGGGGGAGAGTGCAGTGTGGTTCCTAGCTGCAGCATGCTCATGGAGCACCCCTCCTCCCACAGTAGGGCTACACTGTCAGCTCAGGCTGGGATCCTGGGCCGGGAATCTCTCGGCCTGCATCACAGTCATAGGGGAGCATCGCTGGCTTGAGCTCCTGCCAGCCAACAGATGCCAGGGGGAAACCACAGAGCAGGGGAGGGTGGAGAGGAGCGGGGCTAACTCCAGACTGCCAGATTATTAATCTCAGACAGCCCCGCCTTCACAAGCTGACTTTCTGGTTGGTTGGGGCCACTGCAGCCCCTCACTGGTGGCTTTGCCCAGAAGCAGGGAGAAGACCTTTCGCCCTTGCTGAAGCAGATACCTTGCTAGCTTATGTGGAGCCTGAAGGTAAGCTCACCCAACCCAGTCCTGCCCAGCCTCACTCCCCAACCTGCCTCTGCTGTGGCAGAGAATAGGAACTCACCTGAACTTTCAGGTGGAAGGCCGCACCTTCCACCTGAGGCATTCGAGTGCTTATCCTGAGGGACTAGAGCTGGTCACAAGCCCCCAAAACAACACTGCAGTTTTTTCCTTCTGGTAAGCACCATGTACTGACAGACAGGTCAACTTGCACACCTTTTATAGAATTAACTGACTCAATCATACAGGGTGTGGTTGATTCTCACCCACAAGCACTACCTACTATCTCAGAGATTAAACTGAGTGTGCCATTACAATTCACACTACTAAGAAGACCACAGGCCTGGAAAAAGAGAAAAGATTTCAAAGACTTCCATCCTCCTTCATCAAAGAGAAACAGGGAAGCTGCCCACTCACATAGTTAATCACTGCTACAGCCTACAGCCTAAATCCAAAGTTAGTAAAATAAATGACATAAAAATTAGAGCAGAAATCAATAAAATTAAAAATAAGAAATCAATAGAGAAAAGCAATGAAACAAAAAGCCAGTTCTTTGAAAAGATCAATAAAATCAATAAGCTTCTAACTGGGCTAAGAAAAAAGGGGGAGGGAGAGAGAGAACAAAAACAGAAACAAAAACATCCTGGAACTAATAAGCAATTATAGCAAGGTTGTAGGATATTAGGTTAATATATACAATTCCATATCTATAGAATCCTAACTTGATTTATAGATTCAATACAATCCCAATAAAAAAAACCAGCAAATTATTTTGTGGATGTTAACAAAAATAATTCTAAAGTTTATATGAAGAGACAAAAGACCCAAAATAGCCCACACAATATTAAAAGAGAAAAACAAAATTGTAGGACTGATACTACCTGACTTAAGACTACCTATGAAACTATAGCAATTAGGACAATGTAGTATTGGCAAAAGAGTAGACAAATACAACAGTGAAACAGAATAGAGAGCTCAGAATTGGCCCACATAAAATAGTCAACTAATAGTTGACAAAGGAGCAAATGCAATGCAATGGAGCTAAGATAATATTTCTAGCAAATGTTACTGAAAAAGTTGGTCATCCATATGCAAAAATATGAATATAGACACATACCTTACAACCTTATGAAAAATCAACTTCAAATGGATCATAGATCTAAATGTGAAAGGAAAAACTACAAAATTTCTAAAAGATAAGATAGCTATGTTGAAAGATGATACAACCCCATAGGTATGGTTGGGAGTAGACACCTTGGATATAGCAATAGGTTTTTACATACCACACCAAAGTCATCCATTGAAAAAATAATTGACAAGCCAAACTTCATAAAAATTATAAATTTTTACTATGAAAAAGACACTGTCAATAGAAAGAGAAGACAACCCACAGACTGCGAGAAAATACTTGCAAAAGTCACATATAATAAAGAACTATTACTCTAAATATATTATTCAAGGAACTCTTAAAATTCAACAATGAAAACAAAAAATCTAATCTAATTTAAAAATAGGCAAATTACCTGAACAGATAATTCACCAAAAAAATCTATGCAGATGACAAAGAAGCATATGAAAAGATGTTTAACATAATATGTCATTAGGAAATTATAAATCAAAACAAGATTCCTACACATCTATTAGAGTATCTCAAATGCAAAATACTGACAACACCAAATGCTGGTTAGAATGAGAAGCAACAGGAACTCTCCTTCATTGCTTGTGGGAATGCAAAATGGTTCAACAATTTTGGAGAACAGTATGGATATTTCTTACAAAGATAACATATTCTACCCATACAATCCAGCAATCATGCTCCTTGGTGTTTACCCAAAGGAATTGAAAACTTATGTTGACATAAAAATCTGCACACAATTATTTATGACATCTTTATTCATAATGGCCAAAATTTGGAAGTAATCAAGATGTCCTTCAGTAGATAAATGGATGAATAAAGTGTGGTATATCCATCCAATGGAATATTACTCAGTGCTAAAAAATGAGCTCTGAAAATACAGGAAGAAAATTTAGTGCACTTACTGAGTGAAAGAAGCCAATATGAAAAGTCTACATACTGTATGATTCCAACTACACGACATTCTGGAAAAGACGTAACAGTAAAAAAACAATGGCGTTCGCCAGAGGTTGTAGGAGAGAGATGTAAAAAGGCAGAGTACACAAGATTTTTAGGCAGTAAGACTATTTTTCACAATACTACAATAGTGGATCCATGTCATTAAACATTTGTGAAATCCATAGAATGTACAACATAGTGAACCCCAATGCAAACTATGAACTTTTGGTGAAAATAATATGTCAAGAGATTCATTGATTGTGACAAGTATAATAAATTCATGCAAAGAACACTGACAATTTAAAAAATGCCAACTTTTCTTGTCCACTAATTGGCCAATACATATCTAGAGATATGTGCATACCCAGTGATGTGCACATGCTCAGGAAAGACCTTAGATAGCCCTGAACTCTCACTTCTGTCTCGCTGTGAGTGCAAGAAGGAAGCGAAAGTAGAGTTATAAACTGTCTTGCTGTGTGTTGAAAGGCATGCACCAACACATACACAGAGCCCCTTGACAAAGATTGGGAGACATGAATTCTATGTATTTAAAAAATCTCTTTCTAATCATTAGATGACAACTAAACTAACTGAACAGAGACTTCAATGATCATATATGGCAATAAAATGGACTTTACAGAATTAGTTCAGAAAAAGCATGAAACAAACAAGCAAAAAAAAAAAAAAAAACCCAACAGCAACAATAAACAGCAATAATAACAAATCTTGGGAAAAGAAGAATGTCTGATTTCCAGAGATTCCACATTATGTTATTTAAAATGTCAGGTTTTTAACAAAAAATTACTTAACATGCAACAAGGAAACAACAAAGGATAGCCAATCCTTAGGAAAAATAGAACTATTTCTGAGGAAGACCAGACATTGAAATTACTACCCAAAGACTTTAGTTATTGTAAATATGTTCAGTGAACTAGAGAATGATATCTCAGCAAATGACAAATATCAACAAAGAGGTATAAATTATAAAAAGGAAACAAACAGAAATTCTGAGATTAAAAAGTATAATAACTAAAGTAAAAAATAAACAACGACAAGTGTGAGCAAAAATGCGGAAATGGTTGGACCCTTACATATTACTAGTGGGGGGATTATATGAAATGGTGCAGCTTTTGCGAAAATGTTTTGATAGTTCCCCAAAAAGTTAAACATAGAATTACCATGTGACCCAACAATTCCATTCCTAGAAATATACTCAAGAGAATTAAAAACACATGTCCCCACAAAAACTTGTACACAAGTGTTTATAGGACCATTTTTCATGATAGCCCAAAATTGGAAAGAACTCAAATGCCTTTCAACTGATGAACAGATAAACAAAATGTGGTGTATTCATACAATGTAATATTATTCAGCCATAAAAAGGAATGAAGTGCTGATTGATAGTACAGTATGGAGAAACTTTAAAAACATTACACTAAATGAAATAATCCATACCCAAATAGGTATATATTATATCATTCCATTTGTATGAAAATCCACAATAAAAAAATCCATGGAGAGAGAAATTAAAAGTTTCTGGGGGCTGGAGGGAGGGGAAAATAGAGAGCGACTGCTAATGGTTATGAAATTTCTTGTCATAATGAAAATATTCTGGAATTAGGTAGTGATGTGCAACTTTATAAATATAATAAGACCATTGAATTTTACATTTTAAAATGATAAATTTTATGATACATGAATTATATATATCTCAATAAAATATTTTTAAACACTATAGCTAAATAAAAATGGAATTCTAAAAAATGATCAACTAATTCAAGGGAAGATAGGAAAAAGGAAAATGAGAACAAACAAAGAACAAAAAATAAAGTGGCAGACATATACTCTAGTGTTTTAACAATTACATTAAATGCCTATGGTCTAAGTACACTAATTAGAAAATTTCCACATTGAGTTTGGCAGAATGAGCCTAAAAATGTGACTCAACTATATATTGTCTACAAGAAACTCACTTCAAATATAATATAGTAATACAGGCAGGTTAAAAGAAAAGAAAAACATATATCATGAGAAAATTAATCAGAGTAAAGAAGGAATGACCATATTAGTATCAGATAAAATATGCTTTAAGCAACAAAAATTCCCAGAGACAAAAAGGACATTTAATAGTGATAAAAAGTTAATACACCAAGAAGACATAGTAATCCTAAATATGCATACGTTAAACAACAGAGCTGTAAAATGTATGAAGCAACAACAGATAGAACTAAAAGAAGAAACTGACATATTCACAATTATAATCGGAAACTACAACACTCTTCTATCAACAATTAATAGAAGTATACAGAAAATCTTAAGGGGTAGAGAAAAACTCCATAATATCACAAAGTATCTAATAATATTTATAAGACACTCCACCCAACAACAGAGAAATACATATTATTTTTACCTCTCTCAGCGCATATACCAAAGTAGGCTATATCCTGGACCACAAAATAAACCTAAAAAAAATTAAAAGAATTGAAATCATATAGAATAAATCCTCTGACTACAATGAATCAAACTAGAAATCAGTAAGAGAAAGATAGTGGGGAAAATTATCAAATACTTGGAAAGTAAACAACACACCTCTAAATGACTTATGGGTTAAAGAGGAAGACTTATGGGAAATTTAAAAAATACATTGAAATGAATGAAAATGGGACTACAACATGTCACAATTTGTGGGAAACAGCTAAAGCAGTGCTAAGAAGGAAATTTATATCACAAATAATCTAAGCTCCCACCTCAAGAACCTGGAAAGCAGAATAGCAAAATAAACCCAACTAAGCAGAAAGAAGGATATAATAAAAATAAGATACAAATCAATGAAATTAAAAATTCTTTGTAAGTTCTTAAATGTTATCTAGAATTTAGCTAAGAAAAGGGAAGACATGGCAGTTACTCCATTGCCCTGTTTTTGTAATCACTTGCTTGCAAGAAACAATCTCGCTTACATAAAAAGTTTATTGGAAAGGTACATGTGAAACCAGAAGGGCCTGCAGCAGGTACACCGAACCTCATGGGAAACTGAATGCCATTATCTACTCTCCTATCAATCACACAGGCCCCAGAAGCCCCATCTGATTCTGTTTGCACATCTGCTGCACCCTCCTGATTCTCTTAGTAACTTTGGTTTCCTGGTAAGTTTGGTCCACACAAATCACTGGCTTACTCTGGCACTGATTATAACTCCAGCCCCGAATATATAGATTTTATATCTGGACTCACCATAGCTAACTCACTCAATGTCTACATTCAAATTTCAAATTTCACAGAATAATTTGATTGCTAATTTAAGTCAAGTGTCCATTTAGTCCAATTAACTATGACTGGGTGAGGCAGGGTCATAAGAAAATAGGAGAGAGAGAGAGAGAAATAGAGAGAAAAAACAGTTTCTGAGAAATGAAACAATATCCTGACAGAAAAGATGCCGCTTAAATGAAGGATTGTGAAGCACTAAGGGACTTAAAATACTTCACTGTGGTATCATGATATATAGCAGTGATTTCTAAACTCTTTAGCAAGTTCAAATAACCTGAGGACCTTTTAATATTTTGAATACCCAGAGCACACCTTAAGACAAAGTAAATCACAATATCTGGGCTTAGGACACAGAAGTCAGTAGTTTTCAAAATTCCAGAGGAATTTTCAAATTCAATTTGAAAAACCACTGGTATATATAGAGAAGTGATTATCAAATTTTGCTGCACATTAGAATCACCTAGGGAGCTCTAAAAATTCCAGTGCTCAGCCAGCATCCCATACCAATTAAATCAGAATGTCTGGGGTGGGACCCAGGCATCAGTAATTCTTAAAGCTCCCCAGGTGACTCCAATGTGCAGCACAGTTTGAGAATAGTGGTTTAGAGTATGAGAGCAGAACAGAGAGTAAGTGGGAAAAAATAATAAGGCTAATGAAATAGGCAGGGAGATAAGACAACAAATATTTTGTTTACAAGAAAAGAAAAAATGCAGCCACTTAAGAATTGTATGTGGAGTTGTGTAGAAGGTAGCAATGGAATAGCATTTGCCTTTGAGAAAGATTGCCCCTTGCCCTACTACTGATGAGGTAGAATCTTCCCAATGTGGACCTTCATAACTACAGGAGAGTCACTTTCAGTGCTCGCTTAAAAAAAATTAACTTCAATTTTCAGAGTCTCTGATTCAGTCAGTTTGAGATGATGACTAGAGATCTGCATTTTTTCACATTACTCCAGGTGAATTTTGTGCAAGAACAGCTTGAAAACTACTGAACTGGAAAAAAAGCCAGACTGAAAGTAAATAGACCATTTCGGGTTATTTCAATCATTCAGGTGAGAAGAACGGAGGCCTGTAATAATCTCGTCAAAGTAGAAAGGAGGGTACAATTTGGAAGACAAGAAGAAGGAAGAATTTTGGGGATGTGGTGATATGATCAGCTCTGAGAAGATATGAAAGATATGAGATGTCAAAGATGGGTCATGTTCAGTGATTTGGATTTTGGATGGATATTAGTGCTATTTCCTGAGATGGAAGATATAAGAAGACCCAGATTAGGGGTTGGGGAAGTCAGACTCAGTATAACAAATCCAGAACTTAGCATAGTGCCTAATATATGGCAGAATTTTAATAAATAATGAAATGACTATTTTATCTTATCTATGTTGAGTTCAAAGCCCTATAGAGATACCTAATTATAATGAAATATATAGGTTAAATTTTGAAAGGAGAGGTATAGGTCAGACTATGATAATCAGTAATAACTAGTGGCAGAAATAAAAACTTTGTCATTCAAATCTTGATCTATGACCATAAATGAGTAAGCCAAATATAAGGGACAGTACACTTGAACCAAAAATCATGAAGATGAAAAACAATCTGTGTGATTCCCCAACCAAAAGGGAAGAGTGCTGGGGTTAATTCTGTGCATATTCTCACCAGTTCTCAATGCCTCTTCACAGTGCAGTGGAAAGATCAACCCTGGGAGATGCCTCACTGGTCCATCTCTGTCGTCCTTTGAGGGCTTCCTCAACACCAAGTTTGGACAAGGATAACACTCAATTAAATTCTGAAGCTTATAACTTGCAGGGCAATCTTACCTTAGACATTAACACTCCAGGAATTGAGCAACCTTCTTCTTCAAATATGGAAGCAAAAAGAATTTTCTTATGTCAACTTGGGGGAACAGTATAAAGTTATCCACCCATTTTCTAAGAGCTACTCCTACCCTATTTGTCTTCAAGAGGCCCTTTCTACTTCCTACCCTGATCTGACAAAGGAAAATATCCCAAGGGTGATCAAAGTGATATTTCTGTCAACTTTAAGACTGGAACAGGGATCTAGAAAGTAATATCTGTTAAATGATCAGTATAGTGTCCTACTTGGTGTGTTTGAAACAGACCATTTAATGCCTCTATCAGATCTTTTGCCATTAAAGTATTAATAACTTCCCTTTCCAGCTCTCTCTATGGATGACCATGATCACTATGGATAGATTTAGCTGCTGGGACTCAATAAGCTATTCAGCAAATTAAACACACTTTGAGATTCAGGAAATAGATCCCAAGATTGTATAAAGGCCATAGGTTAGGCTTTATTACACTAATTCAAAAGGAAATTAGTCAAGATAGGGTGCATTCAGGGTGGGAAATTAAAGATGTATAAAGAAACAGTTGATCCCTCACCTGAGAACAACAAAGTAAGAGAATGTTGCAGAAATATCTGTAAGTTTCACAAGGTTATTTGTGCCAACTGTTGGCAATTCACATGATTCCTTGAAAAGGCATAGCAATCTGGGGCCAAGTTGCATTTGCAGGAATGAACTTCTAATCCCACCAGTAGCATTCAAAACAGAATATCATTATTGGTAGTCTAATTCAATCTGGACTGTAGGTTTGCTTCACATACAAAATATTCTCAGCCATAAGACCAGTCTGTACACCATAATCATCACCAAAAAAAAATGAAGAGAAATTGTAAGGATGTGTAACTTCCAAGTCTCTGTTATAAGCTGCCCCAAACTAATTTGTTCTTTCATAATTATAAGATTCTTTCTGGTAAATATCCAAGCCCCCAATGATTACTGGGCTCACTACCAGGTGGCTCAGACGCACAACTTATATATATAAGTTTGTGTGGCTCAGGAACACAAACTTATAAACACATATAAACATTTACTATCAAACAAGCACAAAGGCAATACTGTAATATCCTCATTCTTTGCCATTGTAGACAATAACAAGCACTTTTCATGAAAGTTTTATTCCAAGGCAAATGTGACAGTATTTTGACAGCAGGTCCATCTAAACTTGTAATTAGACCAAATGCCAGAATCTTATATTAATTTGGGGGATGCTAGACCACACAAGTTCTAAATTTATTTTGAGATATCACCCCAAAAGCTGCGATATTTCCAGCTAACCACATATCTTGTCATTACTCATTTCACTAACATAAATATTATTTCTAATATCTCTTACATTAATTAAAAGAATGTTTAGTGCAGGGCTTCTCAAATTAAATGTTTATAGAATCCTCTGGGGGTCTTGTAATGTAGACTCATTAGGTCTGGCTTGGGGGTCTGAAATTCTGCATTTCTAACAGGATTGTAGGTGATGCTAATGCTTCCTGGTCTCTGGACCATACTTTGAGTAGCAAGGGGCCAGTGCAGAGTTAGATGTTAATATTGAAGTAACTGCTTTTAAGCCTCTTCTGAGGTGTGGACTTCTGATTAGGATCTTTAAAATGCTCCCTAACCACCTCTGGAATGTATATTTGAATAGGATATATCAAATATTAAGCAATTATTTTGGTGTAAACTTATTTTTCACATGTGTACTATAGAGCTTTTGCTGATATATTTCGAAGTGCAGACAATATAACAGTCTACCCAAATGACATGGAACTAACAAATAAAGTGTCCACTTGGCTCTACTTTCTCAGGACAATTTGAGAATTTCAAATTCAGAACAAAATAGTTAGTCATCTCTTAGCCCAGTTCCTTCAGACATTCCATGTATAAGTATTAGATGGTACGCTGTATGTTTTTTGTTATTGTGTTTTTTTATGGGGAAAGATAAGGCTACTGGATGAAATTTTATAATTAACTGTATTGATTAACAGGCTTGCAACTAATAACAATGTTCCTACTCACTGCCATTGGAACCATATATTAATTGACAATGTTAAGTATCCATCAACATCAAATACAATAAGCTCCTTTGATATTGACATGCATTATTTATACCACTTCCACCTAATCAAATTAGATGAGTTCTTATCCTAGCCATCTAAAGATTAATACACATGCTTATTCAATATAATCTCTTAAAATATTGGTGCTTTGGGTTTTTGGTAAGCAAATACATTAAGATCTACTTTACCATCTGCCATTAGGCATGTAATAGGGTATGTGTGTGTGTGTATGTATGTATATTACATTTATTAGACAATATGAATCAGTTCAATGAGAATGGACACAGATTTTAGAGATACTAGGAAATAGGCTTCACAGATGTGTGAGTGCTTAGATATGGGAGGAACAGCCACCCCTTGCAGTTTGCTTTAATGGTTGACTTAAAATCTAATATTTCCAACATCATTCTTCCTTAAATTCTCTTTTCTGAATTTTTTTTGGTTCTCTAGAAGATATTAATTTGTCAAGAAATAAACTTAACAGATAAGCCACTACCAGGGTCACTATTATAGCCTAGTTTTACATCTGCCATGCAGGATGTTGGAATTGTCCTAGGATTCAACTTCAGAATGAACTTCTGTATCCTAAGAGAAAACTCTGAAGAGAAAATATGGCTATTGTTAATCCCCCAGCGGACCATTTAAGATTGTGTTAGGCTGCATGTAATTGCAACCTTACTGCTATGAATAAACCAAAGAAGGATTACAAGGTTACCAAATTCCAGAGGGCCTCATTCATATTGTAGCCCTTAGAATTGTGCTACAGCCCTTAGAACCAGGCTCCTTGTACCTAAAATGTGGATGGAGCCCCTGCAATGTGGTGATGCTGAGAAAAGCAGGCAGTCAAGGCTGATATGTCTGCTGTCTGCTGAGTTCCATTTTCCTGCCCTGCCCTCTTTAACACATGCTTTTCTCCTGATCACAAGGTGACCCCTTCAACCCCAGAGGCTGTGCCCACATTCTTTACAGGAATACAATAGAAAGGCAATAGACAACTTTCTCCCTAAAGTCTTTAACTTTGATGTGGGGGAAGAGACAACCAATTCAGGAATGTTTGCCTGTATCTCCTAGCTAGAACTGAGTTCCATTGCCTCCTATAGCTGCAATGACATCTGGAAAAATGAGAATTGGATTGCCCAGAGAAAATTAGGATTCTATCAGTAAAGAACAAAGGACTAGAGATATCAGCTAGCAACTGGCAGTTTTTACCATACTCAGTTACATGAATTCAGATACTGTCTCAAGAGACTGAAGATAAAGAAGGCCTGTAAAACATGCAGCACCCCCATACACACACTCATGAATGCTTGATTTATCCTCTATCATCTTATATGTTTTATGTATTTATTTTATATATATCTTTCTTTGTTAAAATAAGTTTAATGTAGGCAGGTATTTTAATCTCTTTGGTTAAATTCTGTATTTCCCAATGCTTAAAATGTAAACTAGTACAAAGTTAGGTATGTAATATTTATCACATGGTAAATGAATAGTCATACCAGCCAGGGAATTAGTAGATCTGAGCTCTACCTAGCAACCTGGGAATAAGGGAGGAGATAAATACATGCTGCTGAGATGTTGTCTGCATTTACTTTCTTGTGAAACTCTGGAACTTTAAAAAGAAACTGTCAAAAAATGGATCCACGGATTAGTTGCATGGCATCACAGATAACACTAAAGAGTTCTTCAGAGACTCCATAGTACAAAAAAAATCAGGTGGTAGAGCTAAAAACAACATAACTTTTCCTATAATTCATGGAGCTTAGAGCAGTTCCTTCTAACAGGAGAGCTCCAGCAAAAAAAAAAAAAAAAAAATACAGATTTAGAAATTGTCACTAAGAGGACATATTGAGAGATCCTACCTTTCCAAAGATGACATTAGGAGAAACAGATGTCCATCTGCCAAGAAGACATTTAGATTTGGAGATTTATGCAGTTCTCTGCCATACCCAACTGATCACTGTCACAGGAGAACATGACTTCTTATTTTCTACTTGCTATGAATCAGGAGATGTTAGGAATTGATAGCAATTATTTACTTTACTGAAAAGAGAGAATATCACTTTTTCACTGGCAAAAATGGTCTTAGGGTCAGCGAGGCCAGGTGAGGAAAGGCCTCAGAGGGAGGAAGGAAATTAAAAACACAGGATGAGGATTCCTTGTATAGAAAGATGCGCAATAGCAATGTGACCCTCAGTTTCATAGCACAGGAAGTCCAGGCTAGTGATTGAAGAAGTGAAGAAACAGTATGCCAGCTACTTATAGGCGGAATGCGAGATCTGGCATCCTAAAGATCTACCAGGTGAAAATGATTGAAATCAAAATCTTCAGGAATATAAATGAATGATCTATTAACTATTCATAATTGAGACTAATTTCATCTTTTTCAATTTTCATCTGGGAATTGCCTTAAAGTAATATAGGTTACAAGGGTAAAACAATAAAAATTAAAATACCTACATTCATATTAAAGATAAGTCAACTGAAAATGCTATACAGATACTTTAGGCTCTAACCTGAGTTGATATTTTAGAGATTTATATATAATTATATATAAACACATATTAATATATTAGTTAATATATATTTATTAGAATAAATTCTATATTTGTTAAATTCCATTTAAAATGCTTTGTGCAATTTTATTGACCTAACAAAATACTATCAGATAATATTTTATAAAATCAGGATATATATCTAAAATGCACTTAGGTGCAAGATGGCTGACAAAAGACATCAGATGCCAGTTCTCCTCAAAAAAAAAGCAAAATTATGAATAAATAATCATAACTAGACTATCAAGGAGAGAATATTAGAACCCATCAGAGAACTCATGGGATAAAAACTGAAGCACAGAAAAATAAGGAAGTGAGTGGCCCACTTAGCCAGCAGATATCAGCTAAGAGCCCAAAGGGACTTGGTATTGCATAGAAAGTATAAGCAGAACATTTTGGTGGCTTCTTACCTTTGGATTTTTGTTTAGATATCACTCTTTGATGATGATATGATCTTATATCTAGAAAACCCCAAAGATTCTGCCAAAAGACTAATAGAATTGATAGAAAAAAATTTTTCAATATGTTAAAATGTCTATACTACCCAAAACGAGCTATAGATTCAATGCAATCCCTATTAAAATACAAACTCATTTTTTGCAGCTCTAGAAAATATAATTCTACACTTCATATGGAACCAGAGAAGACCCCGTATAGCAAAAGCAATCTTAAGCAAAAAGAACAAATTGGTAGGCATCTATTTACCAGACTTCAATCTATACTACAAGGCTATAGTAACTAAAGCAACATGTTATAAGCAAAATTGATAAACTGCTGGCTATACCAACCATAAAAAGGAGAGAGAAGTTCTAAATAAACATAATCAGAAATGAAAAAGGAGAAATTACAACTGGCACCACAGAAATACAAAAGACCATCAGAAACTATGAACAATGTTACACTCACAAGCTAGAAAACCTAGAAGAAATGGATTAATTCTTGGAGTAATACAACCTACCGAGACTGAACCAGGAAGAAGTAGATATTCTGAACAGATCAATAATGATTAGTGAGATTTAATCAGTAATAAAAGAATATCCCCCCACCCCCAATAAAAAAAGGTCCAGGACAAGATGGATTCACAGCTGAAGTATACAAAATGTACAAGAAAAACTGGTACCAACTTCCTGAAATTGTTTCAAAAAGCTGAAGAGGGAATCCTCCCTAACCCATTCTATGAAGCCAGATCACCCTGATACCATAGCCATGCAAGAACACAACAAAAAAGAAAACTATAGGCCAATATCACTGATGAACATAGATGCAAAAATTTTCAACAAAATACTGCAAACTAAATCAAACAGTACATCAAAAAGATAATACATGATCAAATGAGTTCTATTCCAGGGATTCAAAGATGGTTCAACTTACACAAATCAATAAATGTGATCTATCACATAAATGGAATTAAAAACAAAAACCATACAATCATATCAATAGATGCAGAAAAAGCCTTTGACAAAATTCAGCATCCCTTCATGATATAATTTTCAATAAACTAGGCATAGAAGGAACATAACCCAAAATAATAAAGGCCATATATTAATATGACAAACCCACGACCAACACCATAATGTCTGTGGGAAAGTTGAAAGCAATCCTCCTAAGACCTGGAACAAGACAAGGATGGCCACTTTTACCATGCCTATTCAACATAGTACTAGAAGTCCTATCTAGAGCAATTAGGCAAGAGAAAGAAATAAAAGGCATCCAAATTGGAAAAGAAGTAAAACTATCTCTGTTTGCTGATGATATGATCTTATACCTAGAAAATCCCTAGAAAACTGCTCCAAAAAAAACCTCCTTGATTTGATAAATGAATTCAGCAAATTATCAGAATACACCAATAACAATCAAGCTTAAAACCAAATCAAGAAGGCAATCTCATTTACAGCAGCTATAACAAAAATGAAATACCTAGAAATATATTTAACCAAGGAGGTAAGATATTTCTACGAGGAAAACTATAAAACACTGATGAAAGAAGTCTTAGATAACACAAACAAATGAATAAACGTATCATGGATTGGAAGAATTGATATCATTAAAATGACCACACTGCCCAAACCAATCTATAGATTCAATACAATCACTATCAAAATATCAATGTCATGCTTCACATAATTAGAAAAAACAATACTAAAATTCATATGGAACCAAAAAAGAGCCTGAATAGCCAAAGCAAACTTAAGTAAAATGAACAAAGATGGAAGTATCCCATTACCTGACCTCAAATTATACAACACGGCTATAGTAAACAAAACATCATGGTACTAGTATAAAAATAGGCACATAGATCAATGGAACCAAATAGAAAACCCAGAAATAAAGCCACATATCTATACAAACTCATCTTTGACAAAATCAATCAAAACATTCACTGGGGAAAGATACCCTTTTCAATATATGCTGCTGGGAAAATTGAATTACCTTATGCAGAAGAATGAAATTAGACCCCTATCTCTCACCATATACAAAAATCAATTTAAGATGGATGAAAGACTTAAGTGTAAGACCTGAAACTATAAAAATACTAGAATAAAACCTAGGGGAAGCTCTTATGGACATTAGTCTAGATAAAGAATCCATGACTAAGACCTCAAAAGCACAAGCAACAAAAACAAAAATAGACAAATAGGATCTAACCTAAAAAGCTTCTGTGCAGCAAAAGGAATAAACAGAGTGAGCAAACAAACTGCAGAATGGAAGAAAATATTTGCAAACTATATATCTGATGGGGGGACTGATATCCAGAATTTACAAACTCAACTCAACAACAACTAAAAACAACCCTTTAAAAAGTGAGCAAAGAACATGAATAGACATTTCAAAAGAAGACATACAAATGGTCAAAAAGCATATGAAAAAAGGCACAACATGACTAATCACCAGAGAAGTACAAATTAAAACCACAATGAGATATCATCTTATACCATTCAGAATAGTTATTATTAAAAAGTCAAGCAATAACAGATGTGGCAAGGCTTCAGAGAAAAAGAAACACCAATACACTGTTGGTAAGAGTGTAAATTAGTACAACCTCTATTGAAAGCAGCGTGGAGAGTCTTCAAAGAACTAAAAATAGTACTACCAGCAATCCTACTACCCAAAAGAAAAGAATTATTATATCAAAAAGATACCTGCTCTCATTTACTTTTTACAGCATCATTTACAAGAGCAAAGATTTGGAATCAACCTTAGCATCTATCAACAGATGAATGGATAAAGAAAATTGCATGAGATATATATACACACACATACACACATACTCATATTCAATGTTAATACTATTTACACACAAAAAAAATGAAATTATGTCTTTTGCAGCAACATGAATGGAACTGGAGGCCACTATCTTAGGTGAAACAACTCAGAAACAGAACATCAAATACTGCGTGTTCTCCCCTATATGTGGATGCTAAATAATGTGTGCACATGGACATAAAGTGTGGAATAGTAGACACTGGAGACTCAGAAGGGTGGAAGGATGAGAGAGGATGAGGGATAAGAAATTACTTAATAAGTACAGTGTATATTATTCAGGTGATGGTTATACCAAAGGCCCAGACTTCATTCCTATACAATATATCCATATAACAAAACTGTACTTGTACCCCTTAAACTTATACAAATAAAAAATCAAATAAAAATGAAATAAAATTCACTTAACATTTTATTAATTCCTCTCAACAGATAGGCAAGATGCATGTTTTCTGCTTCTAGACAATCAGAAATTGAAAAAAAAAGTAAAATTTTATACATAAAGACATAGAGATCAACATTGTAGATATAAAAGCAGATATAAATATAAGATATAAATATAAAATTGGAGAGATGGCATTTTGCAATTTGAAGCATCTTAGTCTCAGAGAAAACCATGTTCAAATCCCTGAGATACCATTTGCTCACTGTGTGACCTCTGGCAATGTATTACCAGTTTCCTGAATGTTCCAGTTTCCTGATCTATAAAATGAAAATCTGAATATCTTTTTTTCTAGTGTTAGGTGATTTAATGGGGAAAAAAATCAACCAAATGTGCTAAGCACACTGCCATTTCTTGATAATTGTTTGTCAATTGTAAGACCAAATGTTTATGAAAGTTGAGGCAAGAGAGTAACACAAAGCCATCCTGACTACCTTTTTCTGTTTCGGAATAGGAAACTCCCTATGTATGAGACTTTATGGGCAGTGAAAACCCTCCTGCCTGGAATTATTCCCCCTTCTGGCCCTGTTAAGGCTTAGAAATCCTAATAGCATGATTTAACTTGAATTAAGGCAATCAAACCTCATTTTAAAATTCATATTTGGTATCTGTGATAGGCAGAATATTGGTCTCCAAAGACATCCACATCCTAATCTCCAGAACTTGTGAATATTTTACCTTACAAGGCAAAAGGGACTATGCAGATATAATTAAATTAAGGACCTTGAGATGGGAAGATTATCCTGGATGATCCGGTTGGGACTAATATATTCCTTACAAGTGAAGAAGTTTTCCAGGCTGAGTCAGAAAAATGAGACAGAGAAGAAGGAAAGATTGAAAGCATTGATGTGCTCAACCTGCCATTACTGGTTTGGAAGAAAGAAGAGGGCAAATGCAGGCAGCCTCAACAAGCTAGGAATAGCCCTCAGCTGGTAGCCAGCAAGAAAACAGGGCCCTTAGTCCTATAACAACAGGAATTGATATCTAACAACTGGAATAAACAGAAAATAGATAATCTCCTAGAGCTTCCAGAAAGGACCACAGCCTTGCCAATACCCTAATTTTAGCCCAGTGAGACCCAAGTCATATTTCTGACCTAGGGAACTGTAAAATAATAAAATTTGTGATGGTTAAGCTGTACATAGTAAGGAATTTGGCTCTACCCAAAGAGAAATCTGGTCTTTGTCCTCCACTATTAAGTGGTGATATCTAGTTACCTGGAATGTTTTGTGTGATGAGAATGTCTTTGTTTGCCTGCAGGCTTTGGCCACTTGACAGTCTAACAATGTGATTTATAATGGAGGCTTTGGACAATGCTGTATCAGCAGAGGAAGTGGAGACTAAAGATGTTAGCTCAACTCAGAGAGGACTGGAGACTAAATGTCAGCCACATGGGCAGTATGCACTGCACCCCAATAAAAAATCTGAACATCAAAGGCTTGGGTGAGATTCCCTGGTTGATAATGTTTTATGAATATTGTCACACATAATAGCCTGGTGGAGGTAACACCATCCATGACTCCACTGGGAAAGGATGACCAGAAGCTTCATTTTTGAACCTCTCCCTCCCAGACTCTGCCCCATGCATCTAATCTCTTTCTCTGGCTAATGTTAAATTGTGTTATTTTCCTTTAATAAATCAATAGTACCATAACTATAAATGAGTTCTGTGAGTCATTATAAAGAATGATCAAACCTGAGTAGTCTTCTTTTGAAAAGCTTCTATTCATGTCTTTTGCCCACTTTTTAATGGGG
>CAUYPO010043425.1:0-10786 GCA_963574435.1 Cheirogaleus major
CTTATTCATTTATTTTTAATAGACCACCAGGACCTTGGACTGAGCTCTTTTAAAATACCTTTTCAGACAGCTTGCTTCTTTTTAAGTCTCTCCATTAAAAGAAAAAGCTACAGCTCCCAACTAAAAAACAGCCACCAGCACCCAAGTACCGTCATGCTTCAGGAATTTAAATTGCACTTCATTTGGCAGAATCTGTGTTAAAACAATATAGCATTATCTACTTCGCATGCACTCGACGCCCTCAGGGTAGAGTTGTGTTTTATAGGAGTTACTAAAACTGGTTGGAACTCAACAAGAAACAGCGTCATGGGGGAAATCTGTGCCGACTGGACCCTGGACTGATCACAGTTCAAAGCCCATTGCTTTGCTGAAGGGCATCTTCCTTTAAAAATAAGCAATCCTATTACTCAGAGCCTTCTCTGCACACCAGGGCTTTGAAGGAATTTGATAGTTTGCAAATTCAAAGTTGAAAATTAAAAACCCACAAATAAGACTTGAATCCATTTATTCATGGTAAAATGAATATGGCTTTGAAAAGTCTGTCCTCATTAGGATCAGTTCAGTGTCATCTGTGATCTGGGGTGAGGCCGCTTAACTAACCTCTTGCCACTGTTTTCTAATACTAGCTCTGTCTTAAAAGGACTCAGGAGATACCACAGAATAATGTTAGCTGAAGCGGATTTCTTTTTCAAGAACGTTTCATTGTTTTCTTAATCAGTGTTATTTTTATTTTACCAGGTTTAGGATACCTTCTCCTCCCCTAAAACGGATTAAAATAAATCCTGGCCCCTGCAGGGGTGATCCAAGCTCCCCCATTCACAGAGGAATGTCCATTCCTCTAAGCTTGGGGAGGTTTCCTAACTAATGAACTAGAACACTGTCAGATGTCTGGTTGCCAAGTAATATATTAAAGTGCTTTTCTAATGAGATTTCTGCAAGGTAACCATAAAACCATAAAAAGCACACTCAACTTCAGTGAAGCAAAAACATTTTTTTAAAAATAACCAAATGCCTCCAAGGAAAAGAACAGGTCAACACAGCAGCTAAAAAAAGCTAAAAAGAATTTGACAAGTAGAAAAATAAAGTCCAAATAATTTTCACATCTGAAAAAAAAGGGTGGACACAAGGCAGAATAATGTAGCAGGTAGGTCATAAAAGAGCTACCTGAATATCTCAATGTCCAACTTTATATTTTATTTTTATTTTTTTTTTGAGACAGAGTCTCACTCTGTTGCCCAGGCTAGAGTGCCGTGGCGTCAGCCTAGCTCACAGCAACCTCCAACTCCTGGGCTCAAACGATCCTCCTGCCTCAGCCTCCCGGGTAGCTGGGACTACAGGCATGCACCACCATGCCTGGCTAATTTTTTCTATATATTTTTAGTTGACCAATTAATTTCTTTCTATTTTTTTTTTAGTAGAGACGGGGTCTGGTTCTTGCTCAGGCTGGTTAAGAACTCCTGACCTTGAGCGATCCTCCCGCCTCGGCCTCCCACGCCTTAGAGGCGTGAGCCACTGTGCCCGACCTAATGTCCAACTTTAAATATCTCCTTTTCCACTCATCCTTGTCTGTTTGTAACATGGATCTGTTACATACATAACTACAAATGGGCCCTCTCATGAAAAGAAGGAACATCTCTTCATTGTTAGAACCTCTGAGAATTTAGGAATATTATATAGAAATCTTGAATACCAAGGATCTTGTCTTAATCGGCCTGGGCTGCTATAACAAATACCACGGACTGGGTGGTTTAACCAACTGAAATTTGTTTCTCGCAGTTCTGGAGGATGGGAAGTCCAAGATCAGGGTGCCAGCATGGCCGGGTTCTGGCGAGGGCCCACTTCTTGGCTGGTAGACAGCTGCCTTCTTGCTGTGTCCTCACTGGTTGGAGAGAGAGATTCTCTCTGTTCTTCTTATAAGGGCACCAATCCCATTCATGAGGGCTCCACCCTCATGACCGAATCACCCCCAAAGGCTCCACTTCCTAATATCATCACACAGGGAGTTAATGCTTCAATGCAGGAATTTTGGGGAGACACATTCAGTCCATAGCAGATGTCTTTATTAGAACCAACATACGGAGGCATTGTCACCTGAAATATAAACAATAGCGAAGCCATGAAGCGTCTACCATGGACCACTCAGAAACAGTTTTTGGAAGTTTTTCCCTTGGCTCCCATCTGTCATTCTACCTTTATTATTTAACCATGGAGCTTCCCTGACATCAGTGAGGCTAAGAAGCTAAGAAACCAGTGGTCAGGTCACCATAGTGTGAGCATGTGGCTCCAGTATGTTCCATACTGATCTGACCAGTCCTGCAGCACTGGGTCCTGCTCCAGAGGTTAAGAATAGAACTGACACATTAAAGGATGTTGTGGGTCTGAAAATCATCACAGAAGGCCATGTGGGTGTTCAGCTCAAGGAAGAGAAGCCCAGGGTGGGGAAATACCTGTTAAATAGTTTCTACATCTGAAGAAGGGACTTGTCAGGGAATGAAAGGTCTTGATTTTAGTTACTCCAAAGGGAAGAACTAAGTTCAAAGGATCATTACATATTTAAGGTCAAGGTAACAAAATGTTTGTCAGCAGTTAAAAATGTCCAACAATAAACAGACTTCCTTAAAATGCAGTCGTGTGCACCTGAGCAACAGCTGAGCGTTGTCATTTTATTCACAATTCATTTCACTCACAATTTCAATCAAATCCAATCAAATGATGGATTGATTCCAAAGGGAATTTTTTTATGACTTAATATCATTTCTTTTAAACCGCTAGCCTCACTAGTATTGAAAAATGGTTTGTTCAAGATCAGTAGGATTAATTATTGTTCAAAATATGGCGCTCTGGATTTATATGAAGAAACAAAGCAGCATAAGGCATGCATGCACGCATCGTGTGTATTTGCTGCCATGAGACTGCAGAACACATTAAAACAGTCCTGCCTTTGCAGTGGTTCTTCAAAATAAGCACATTTAAGAAAGACAAATAATTGACAGAACAATTACTCACACACCAAATCCCATGCAAATGCTGGGATGTAGCCTCAGCTGAATTCTGTACCAAGCTCCAGTCTTGAGGAATATAATACAAAACGAAATGCAAAGGGAAAGGAATTGCCATGTTGGCATCATCTCTGGATTCAGACAGATCTGGGTTCAAATCTAGGAGACCTTGGGTAAGTTACTTAACATTTTGAGCCTCAGTCTCCTCCTCTACAAAATGGGGTAGTAATAATACTTGGGCCTCTTGGGATTGTTGTAATGCACACACAGGGCTTCCTTTGCTGTGCAGCACATGTCTAGCACTCAATAAATGACCACTGTCATTTATGATTTCAAAGATTTGTTTTCTTAGTTAAGGAGGAGGCTGGATAAGATGGCCTTAATGGTTCCCTTCTATCACCATGTTCTATTATCCTGTTCCATGTTACTTTTCCCTCCTTAATTCACTCCTGTATCACCCCCTCCCCGCCATCCTCCTACTCCCCCAAACCCCATGGCCACTGTAACAAAGACAACAGCAATACCCGTTCACCGACTGCTCACTATGGGCATTCACATGTGTAATTGATTTAACCCTCTGGACAACCCCATGAAGTTGGTGCTGTCTCCCATTTTGCAGAGGAGCAAACTGAGGCACAGGAAGGCTGAGCCACTTGCCAAAGTCACAAGGCTTGTAAGTAGAGCTGGGACTAAAAACTAAGGCAGTATGATTCTGGAACCCAGGCTCCTAACCACTATCCCATATCAATTTATAGGCAACCTAAAGTTCTGCCTCAACAAACCACTCTGCAAGTAAACTACTTGGTGTCGCCGGTGGAAAAGTGGTAAAAGATCCAGTGTTTGCCTTCAATCTCCTCTTCTCGGTCTTTAACGCAGCTTCTCTAGCTCTAAATTCTAAGAGCTTCATTCCTGATTATAGAATTCTCTTC
This sequence comes from Cheirogaleus major, assembly GCA_963574435.1. Classification (NCBI taxonomy): domain Eukaryota; kingdom Metazoa; phylum Chordata; class Mammalia; order Primates; family Cheirogaleidae; genus Cheirogaleus; species Cheirogaleus major. The sequence goes on from CAUYPO010043425.1 coordinate 3,929, forward strand.
CTCCTTTCCACAAAACACCTTACCCTTGATGGGCCAGTAATATAAATATGCATTGCCTATTCACTTGTGTGCTTAGGGTTTTTTTAAAAAAAAATTGGCTCTACCATGTTCCTTTGATCTTTGTGTTTAACGCAGACTGAGTCCATGCAGGGCTGGCTAATCCAGAGCCCACAGAGCTCCCAAAGCCCGGAGCACAGTCAGGCATTTCAGAAATGCACTTGGACGGTAACTGGGAGATTTCTCTAACAATGGAAAGTTCCCAGCAAAACTGTCAGGGCTCAAGAGGACCCGCTCCTGCCAACCTGGGGGGTGCCACCTGGGTAGAGCTGGCTCCTGTCCACAGGGTCCCCAATCCCCCTGGCTCAACGCATTGCCTCCTGCTGCAGTTGCTTGTTTCTTCTTGTCCTGACTGTCGTTGTTCAGCACCGAGATAATGGACGCCTTCCATTTAGGGTGAGAAGAACCACCTTGCTGTCTACGCAGGTAGGGATCATTCATTCCATCTACAAAAGCGGCATGCATCTACTTGGCTCAACTCAGACGATTTCTCTTTGCTGTCTTCTTGCTAAATGCCATCATTTCTTCAAGCAAAATTTACATTGTCATGATTTCCACGTTTGCTTTTTAAAAAAGAAAACAAATTGCAGGTGATTTCTCGCATTTTGTGTCGCTAAAATTCACACCCCACTGTACTGTACTTCATTAATAAAAGCCCTTTACTGCTTACCTCTCAGTACTTCTAGATGAGATGCAAATAAAACCATTTTGGTTTTCCAGTTGAACAGCCATGGGAAAAAAAAAAAGAGCAGCACCTTGCTTATCTCCACGTTACATATTAACGCGGTCCTCCTTGCAGAGGTTCTTGAAGGGAGGCACATTTTAAAAACTTAAATAACTGGCAGTATCATTACCCTGGCACTCCAAGGCCAATGCAAATGCCCGGATGCAGCCTTCAGTTGAGGTCCGTACAGAAGCTTCACTCTTGAGGAATGTAACAGAAAATGAAATGCAAAGGGAAAGGAATTTCCCAATTTCTCCACTAAGATGCAATGCAAAAAAAAAAAAAAAAGTACTAGAGCTCAAGGCAAAGAGGAAGCTAGGAAGTCAAGGTCTATATGAAACCTTCACAGGTATCTTCTGTCCAGCAATCTCTCCTCCTTCGCTGATATCCGATTGTGTTTTTCCCACCACTCTCCTGCTATTTGTCTCACTAATAATAAATAATAAAGTAGTAATAAAAATGACCATTACCCTCACCACTGCCACTAATACTGCCTCTACCACCGCGGGCTCTTCCACGTCTTATCTCAGGTATTCCTGGCAAGGATGCAGCGAGGTGGCTATGCTCATCAGCCCATTGTACAGATGAGGAGTCGAGGCTTTGAGAAGTCAGATGACAGTGATGGTGCTCAGCTGGGCAGGGTAAGGTTGCAGGGTGGGTTTGACTCTAGAACTTCCACCTCGACCACCATTCCCGGTATTCTGAGTCCTGGCCCGCCGCAAGGCCCTTTCCACCTCCCCACAGGGCTGACCATGCCACAGGGTGGGCATCTGAATGAGATGAGATGAATGAATGAATGAATGAATCAACGAAGAAGGGGATGTACTTTCTGAAGACTCGGTTTTCAAAATAATGTACTTTTGGCCGGGCGTGGTGGCTCACACCTGTAATCCTAGCTCTCTGGGAGGCCGAGGCGGACAGATCACTTGAGGTCAGGAGTTCGAAACCAGCCTGAGCAAGAGTGAGACCCCCATCTCTATTAAAAATAGAAAGAAATTAATTGGCCAACTAAAAATATATAGAAAAAATTAGCCGGGCATGGTGGCGCATGCCTGTACTCCCAGCTACTCGGGAGGCTGAGGCAGGAGGATCGCTTGAGCCCAGGAGTTTGAGGTTGCTGTGAGCTAGGCTGACGCCACGGCACTCTAGCCTGGGCGACAGAGTGAGACTCTGTCTCAAAAAATAAATAAATGTACTTTTATCTCAGAAAAGCAAGAAATGTCTAAAACTGAGTATGGGAACACTTATGATTTCAAAATGGGATCATTTCTCCACTTGCCCAAGGTTCAAAGGTGAGGGGTTGACTGTCCTGCCTTCTACCCATTCGGTCCTGAGTGTCCCGGGTTAAGGGGGAAGGGCTGAGCCACCTGAGAGCGTTGGTTGCGGACACACCAAGGGTTTTACTAAAGTTGATACCAGAACCTTCTCTTCCAATACTGGACCCTCCTCTTCTCATTTACAGGGAGCTTGCTGAGTGATGTTTACTTTTCTTACTTTTTATTTAGAATTGACCAGAGAGAATGTCATCTTACCCACAACCCCCCTCCCGACCCCAGGACATGTCAGCAGACAAACCTGACAGCCAATGGCGGGGAAGGTGCCCTACACAGCCAAGGAACACACTCTGGGTCACAAAAACTCTGTTGTGCCCCTTTCCCCTGCAAAGGGACGTTTACCCCCGCCTCGCTCTTCACCCCCTCCTCCCCATCCCAGGCGGGTGTTCCCAGAATCCCAGGGGGTGCTGAGCACTCGGAGAGATGCCATCTGGTCCTTGTCACCTTTCCTCTCCTGGAAGTCAACACCCACTTCCCCCACAGAGCTTCCCCCTTTTGTCAGCGCAGGAAGTGAGGATCCCAACCTGGGTACTGAAAGTGGGTCTTGAGGGGATACCATCTGGAACATTCCTGGCCTCAGGGTGGGGGCCCAGGGAAACCGCCCTCCAGGGCCCAATGTTAGTTTACAACTTGCTGGGTAATCGCTTAGGAATTGCCCGTTTTTCACAAAGCCTCTTCTTTGGCACATACCCAGCTATGGGTTCTAAGTATGAAAGCCTGTTAGGGTATTAAAAATGATGGTGCTAAAATGCTTAAGAATTAGGACGGGAGGAAGCTAATGTTTAGATTTATCCCCCTCCCACCCCTCCCACTCACACCATAGACCACATATTTTCCCCTTAGAAAGGAAAACATTCCTGACCCCTGTTTAAGTGTTTATCAGAAGTTGTCTGGACTTGCAGAGTCTCTGAAGTCACATTCTTTATTAGTCATATCCTTCTTGGTGTGTGGGGTGACCCTCCTGTGAGGCCAGGAGGAATGCTTGGACCTTGTGCAGAAAGCATTTGGTGCTGGAAGGATCAACCACCACTCAGGGATTTTCACTTAGCCCAAACATGTGCAGAAGCTGAGCAAAGAACCTGAGCTTCCTGATGGTGGCAGGGCTTGAGTTTTGAGTATGTATGAAAAAAGAAAAGTCCTCTTAGTTCTCATCCTGGGGGGCCTTGATTTTAAAACAAAGTCCCCAGCATGGAGCCTAGATCCAGAGAGGGAAAAGTTCTAGGTCCTCGGCACAAAATAAGGGACTCTTCAGAGTTTGAGCTTTGGCTGTGAAATGCTCCTACTTTGGCATTGTAAGCAAATCATTTTGCCTTCCTGGTCTTTGGACATTGATAAATTAGTTCATGCTTGGGATTTTATGGAAGTAGTTTGCATCCCATAGACGTTGCGTCAGTGGGTGAAAGGCACTGTGTGTAGAACCAGCTAGGTGTTGCTGCTGTGTTTCTGAGAGACAAAGGCAGGACTAGAGCAACACAAAGTGCACTGACTGGCAGGTAGGGTAAAGTGGGTTTTGATACCAGTTCTCAGGACATTTTACTCGGTCCTCAGTTTTTTCATCTCTAAAATGGGAAGGTTGAAAAGTAGTGATCAAGGAGGTCCTTTTGGGGTCAAGAATCCTTTCTGATTTTTTTGTCTATTTTATTTATTTATTTTCTTAAATTTAATTTAATTTAATTTTTTTGGGGGGTTGTCTTTTTTTAATTAATTTTTTTTATTTCAGCATATTATGGGGGTACAAATATTACGGTTATGTATATTGCCCATGCCCCCCTCCCCCCTCGAGTCAGAGCCTCAAGCATGACCATCCCCCAAACGTTGCACATCTCACTCATTATGTTTGTATATACCCATCCCCTCCTCCCCACGCCCACCCTGTCTCTCTATTTTAAGTGGAGGAAATAGGTGTAAGCTTCAGCTCAAGGGATATCAGTTACAAAAAGGCTTTCTGGAGACAGAGTCTGAGTTTGCAAAGGATGCTCTGGAATTTTCCTCTCTTGACCTGTGTGTGTCCCGACTTGTGGACTGAGAGAGCCCTTCTGGTACCCATGTCTTGGAGCTGTCATGTTTGAAGTCTCTTAGACTGGGATGATATAGGACAGTGGGCAGGGGAAGGTAAATGGTGAACTGGAATATCACTCCAGAATCATTCTAGATCTATGAGTCTATACTTTGAATTTTAATTACATTTTTGGTTATTACAAAAAGGGAAAGACAATACCTTCACATTTTTACACTGCTAGCAGATTTGGTTCCGTTACATGAGGAATACCAATGATGTAATGGTACAATATTCTTTTAAAATCTTTTCTTGGTATTTAAAAAAATACAAAAGTACATGCTCATTGTAACAATTTAAATAATATGCATTTATATAAAAAGGCAGTAAGTTGTCTACTTTAACCCTATGATAATGCTAACCCTCAATAATCTATATTAACTGTTTGTACACATAGTTTTCCATTTTCTTTTTTTAATGAAAAATTTCATACCTCCCACCGTTGCCTCCTGAGTAGCTGAGACTATCGGCATGCACCACCACACCTGGCTTAAACTGTCATTTTTCAAAAATTAATCAATATATCATATATTGCTCTTCTTATGTCAATACCTGTTGGTCAAACTTATTCTTTTCAAGAGCTGCAAAATGTTCCCTAACATGGGCTTAGCTCTTTAAGAACATTCAGGATGTTTCAATTTTTTTTCTCTATATATAAACTATGATACAATAAATATGCTTTATACATGTGTCCTTACGTATTTGTACTTTTGTTTCTGTAGGACAGGTTCCCAGAAATGAGATTGCTGGGTCAAGGGGTATGAGAATGTTTAATTTTAGCAGATACTCCTAGATTACTTTCAAAAAGCTTGTTAGGAATTCTTGGTCTTGGCAAAAGTGCACGAGGCTGCTCATTTCCTCACGCGTTTCCCAGCAGTGGGAGTCAGGGATTTTCAAAACTTAGGCCAAGCTGAAGGGGAAAACACTGTAAATTACTGTTGTTCTAATTGCATTTTTGGGACTATTTTGTGAGTTGGAGTAACTCTTCGCGTTTATTGGCTATTTGTAGTTGCTCTTCTTCTAATTCACTATTTCTAACTTTTTTTGAAAAATAAATACAACATCTTTATTTGGCATCGGGTATCCTGACATTTGTTCATTACAGTTCCTTAGAAAACAAACCAAAAAATCAGAACCAATTGATCAAAAATAAAGATCCAATGGTCCTATTTACATATAGCAAAGACAGCCCGGGCATCTCCCATGCACAGACCCCGCCCCCTCCCTGGGATACAGTTAAGGGGTCAATAAGTTTTGGGGAGTGCAGAGGGTGGGTTGCACATTTCATCAAGTCTAATATAACCACTCCCCCCCCACGAAGTACGGGTGCCTCAGACAGCCAATAGGGTAGCAAGAATGTGATTGGCAGCTTCATTTTCCCTCTCTGGATGTCTCAGAAAATAACCCTGCATCCAGCAACTGACAGTGTCTTAAATTCCAGGAGACTGGGCCATTTCAAGGGTCTTCCCTCCTTGCTTTTCCCACCACATCCTGGATCATTAATGATGTGATTATAGCCCCAATCCCCAAACCACTAAAAAACAAATGGCCCCTGTGGTACCCTCCCCCCAACAGCCAGCTCTCACCCCTTTCTCTGTCCCTCCCTGAGCGCCAGAAAGAGGCCTGTGTCCAAGGGTCTCAAAGGGTCTTGGTGTCAGGGAAGCTGCCTCAAGGCCACACAACAGACTGAACTGCTACCATGATCCAGCGCGGTGGTGAAGGAGAAGAGAAGGCCTCAAACTATGGGAAATATCCCCAAAGGTGGGCATTCATCATTACTCAAGAGAGACATACAAAAAAAGGCCTTGAACGACAATACCCCCAAGCCTGTCCCCAAAGAGGTTAGGCTGAGGCAGAGGAGGCAGCTCTAAAAATCCTGCCAGGGGAGGTGGCATCAGTCTACCAGGAAGGGTTTGTGTGACACCCAGCCCTAGCCCCATAGCCCCTCCAAAAGTCTCAATGACCTGGGAGAAAAAGACTCTCTTCCAAGCCCAGAGGACTACTTACAACTTTTGCCCTTTTTTCCTGTTGTGTTATTTATCAATCTATACGAGCTCTTGTTTGTTACAGATACTTACTCTTTATCATATATTTTGCGAATAGTTTCTCCAGGCTACCATCGTCTTTCCATTCTGTGTATGGTTTGGGTTGCCATTATGTCATGTAAGCTTCACGAACGCAGTGATGGTGGCTGTTTAGCACACTGCTACCTGCTCGGTAGCAGGAACTGTGCCTGGGACACAGTATGTTCTCAATAAAAACAATTATTTCATGAATGGCTGAATGAATAATAGGCTTAAAATTTTAATGTAGCTAAGTCTGTTAATTTTTTCTCTTATGGTTTCTGGGTTCTCAGAATAGCTCTATTTTATTAGTTTTGTTTTTTTTTTTTGCAATTACTCCTTTAATCCATCTTGAATTCGTTTTTTATTAAAAAATGTTTGTTTTTTTTCATTTGGAGTCCTAATCCATCTTAAATTTGTTTTGCATGTGGTGTGAAACAGGGCAAACTGACCACAACTTTGGCCACAACTTTGTGTGAAACGCATTACATGAAATGCAAATTCTTTTTAGAATTTATTTTAAGGTGTTCTTTTTTTTTGAGACAGAGTCTCATTCGGTTGCCAGGGCTAGAGTGTTGTGGCGTCAGCCTAGCTCACAGCAACCTCAAACTCCTGGGCTCAAGC
>CAUYPO010043426.1:0-12601 GCA_963574435.1 Cheirogaleus major
CTCGCTCCAGAGGTCTCTCTTTCCAGTTCTCCTCCGCAACCTCCTCCCGTGGAGTCTCCCGTAGTCTCCGGCACTCCTCCTTCCGACCCCCATCCGATGTATGGTCGTTTGCTTGCTTCTTTCTTCTAATATCTTCTAGAAACTTTCTTTTCTGCAGAGACGCTCTGTCTGGTGGTGTTTCTCATCTGCCATCTTGCTCTGCCCTATTTCCTGGGTTTAAAAAAATTTTTTAACATATATTCATTGAGGTCACTTTTTTCCATTTTATTACTTCAAAAATGAATATTTTAAACACATTGAACTAAATGCCTTAAAAACAGGAAATGCAGAAGTCTGAGCAATGGCAACCCTGTTCTGAGTGGCAGAGACTCCGGAACTGGACATTAGTGATATGATCTCATTTGAATTTGACAGGTGACAACTGCAAGGACATGGAAACCACCGTCCCTCCCATCCCATCCCTGTTAAGAGAGCTGTTAAACTCTAAATGCGTGCTCCCTCTGGGAGGAACTTCAGGTTCCCAGCCTTGAAAGACACTAACATTGACCTCAAAGTGGGAAGAAACGTCACTAGAATAATGCTCATTCAAAGGGTCCTGAACTTGTTTCTTCTTGCAGAACAAATCCAACGCCCCCAGCGAGAACAACCTGGCTCTGCTCGGTGGCGGTTCCGGCGACCAGGGCGAGTGGAACCTGGGCCAGGACGACTGCGCCCTGCACGGCCGACACCTGCCCCCGTCGCCCCGCAAGCGGGTCTCCTCCAGCGGGCGGGCCGAGCCCCTGTTCATCCTGCAGGAGGAGAGCAGCGAGAGGCCGCTCGGTGCCCACGCTGGGAGTGGCCCTGCTGGGGCGGAAAAGCCAGCGGCCGCGTCGGGACTGGATTCGTACCCCACGGCCCCCGGAGGTTCCCCAACCGAGGAGGGGAAAACAGAAAGGGAGGAAACACTAAGCCAGAGTTCAGACGATCCGCTCTTACCCTGCCTCGGGCGGCACCCCTCGACTTTGGTGCCGTGGGAAAAAGAAGGGAAAGAAGCCAAAGAGACTTCGGAAGACGCCGGACTGCTGCGCGAGGTCGTGTCGCTGTGTCGCATGGCGTCCGACTTCCAGCAGAGCCTGAACATTTCGGACGAAAACACAAGTGGAAACCAAGCCTGAGTCTTGCACCCCAGCTTCTGTGGAGACATCGCGGGATTCCGTGTGATCTGAGTGATAAACAGAATTATTTGTAGGAATGACACCTCTTACTATTTAATTTTTTCCCATTGAGAACAAATATTTCCCCCACTTGTTCATTTCATGGATATATGTTATCCATTGATTTTTAAAATACGAAGCAGATTATTCTACTGTGCTCTTAAATCAGGTACTAGTCTGTATGTACATGTATGTATTGAACATATGATCTCCTAGTATTTGGTGCTTACTGCCATTCATTCTATCTAAACTAAGTATGCATCTGTAAGCCATGCACCTAACCAGTCGCTACTGCACTAACCTGGTTGAGCATGAACTGATCAAAACTAGCCTGAAACTGATGAAACTGTTAACCCACTAATTGCCTTAATCTTAAAGCTGTGCTTGAGCATACTTACATAATTTATGAAATTACGTGTGAAGTCTGAAGGATAAGTTATTGGTGTTCAGAGCAATAATGACTTTTTCTATTCATCAAATCAAGGTCAAAATTCAATTTTTTCAAGATTAAAAAGCTCTTTTGTAGAAATACTTAATTTGCTTATATGAGGGCCTTGTAGCCATGTTTTCCAAAAAATATAAAGGTATACATTTACCTTGTGTTCAGTGAAACATATGAAGTGCTGAATTATAATGTGACGTTAATGACTTCTGTTTACAAGTGAGACACTTTAAACACTTCCCGGTCTCTCTGTCTGCCTTTGCTGTCTAGGGATCCCCCCTACGAAAGCCAAACGCAACATAAACTGTCCTGGCGAAAATTTTTCTTTTTTTTCTCAACTATCAAAATGTTTCATATCATCTCAGATTTACTTTTTTAAAATAATTGACTTTGTGTTTTACAGTTTTTGATTCACAGGAAAATGACAAAGATAGTACTTAGAGTTCCCACACATCACTGTTAGCATAGTGCATTGGTGTGGGACGTTTGTCATAACTAATGAACCAGTATTGATGATAGTCCATACCTGAGTCCCAGTTTCTTAGTTGTTCCCCGGTGGCCGTTTTCTGTCCCGAGATCTCATCCAGGACGCCGGGTTGCATTAAGTTGTCCTGTTTCCTCAGGCGCCTCTCGGTGGTGGCAGCTTCTCAGCCTGTCCTGGGTTCTAGTGGCCTTGGCGGTCGGGGACTGTCAGATGCTGTGCAGGGTCCCCTGTGGAGTGTTTCTGATACTTTCCTCATGGTGAGACTGGGATTGTGGGTTTGGGGAGGAAGATCACAGAGCAAAGTGCCGTGTGTATTCGGTCATGTCAGAGGTACGGGCTGTCATCGTGACTGAGTGTTGATGTGACCTCGGTAACCCGGCTGAGCTGGTGTCTGTTGCGATTCTGCACCTGAAGTTACTCTTCCCTCCTCTCCCTTCCTTACTGTAGTTTCCAGAAGGAAGTCGCTGTACTTCCCTAAGGAGCAGGGAACTATGCTTCCCCTCCTTCAGGGCAAAGGAGCATCTACATGAATTATTTGGAATTCTCCTGCATTGGAAATCTGTCTCTTCCTTTCAAATTCACTACGCTTGGAATTCATCTGAGCGGGAATCAGGTACTAGTTACTTCATGATAGACTAGATTGACAGGTATAGTTAGGGAAAAAACAGTGATGTTATGATTAATCTGTTACCAGTATGTTCAGAATGTCTACTGTATACACCCCCTCATCTGATTATTTTTTTTAATTATCTTTTCAAAAAGATGTTTGAGAAACCAAGAACCCCAAAAAGACTGTATTCTAAAATATTTGCTGAAAGAATATAATTTCACTTAAAATCTTGGAGGTTTTGTTAAAAACATTGCTTAAAAATATTTATTGAGGTCTAAATACTTTAAAGAAAATGACCAAGTGTTTTTAAATCTACGTTTCAAGATCTAAATGAATGTTTTATTTGAGGCAATTATTCATTCATGATTATGAAGAAAGATGGATCTTGTTTTCCTTATAAGGATAGACTCTGTATATATTTAAAAAAATCCTTATTTTTTTTAACACAGAAAACAGTTCTTGTCAAATTTTGCTTTTATATGATTACAAAATTCCAACTTACTTTACTGAAGTATATAACAGAAGTAGCCCATATATCAAAAGAACTGTTTTAAATGAGAAGGAAAAAAAGGTTACTCTGGTTGTTAATCTGCTTGTCAAATATTCTTAATTTGTGAAAAGAATGTAAAGCAGCCTTTTAATGTGAATTTGGAAATGCAGTCGGTTGGGTTTTTTTATTTTCAGAACTCACACTCTGGGGAAAGAGATAACGTTGAGTGTAGCATAGGCCAAATTTGAGTTTCAGTCATTTACATAATAAACATCCTGGCCTCAGAAATCTAAATTCTTTTTCTATCTTTGTCACCTCACAAGACGTTTGGCTGTAACACTGTGTTGTTTGAGGATATTTAGCCACTCACAGATAACATAATTGTCTCAAGGTATTTGAAAGTGATCTGTGCCTTATTTTAACATGCAAAATTTGCTGTTTTATTCCGTGTTAAAAACAAAAGCAAAAATAAAAACGCTACATATTATTCAAAAAAATCCAGAATACTAACTAGCAAGTATTGATAATTCAAATCATTAAAATTTTGAGTATTCAAAATAGACTTCCCAGCACTATGGTGGGCATAGTGAGAATGAAGTGAAATTAGAGTGAGTTCTGAAATAAATGAAAGTGTTATCTTATTTTCTGCAATGCCCATGTTTTCTATTATAACGAAACCAAATATTTAAAAGCTCCCCTGCTGTTTGAAATTATTTTTCAAAGAAGCAATACCTGTTCTACAACGGAACTGTATAAACTAGTAAGACTTTTGGCTTTGATACATAGTCTTTTGTATAGTCTCAAAACTGAGGCATGACTCTCATCTTTATCCTTCTGCCCTTAGATGTTGCATCCGCGGCAGTTCTGGGGGACAAGGTAGTGGTGTGTGGATTTAGGCGCTGTTGTTTTGTTAAGTGGAAATGTTGCTAAGTGGTATATTTTGATAGTTACCTATTTTGGCACATCTTAGAATGGTACCAAATACAGCATGATTATTTTCTTGATTAAAAATTACTTATTCATTTAGAGACCAGTTACTGACTTTTGTACCAGTCACATGCAAGGTACGTAACTGAGGATGAGAGGAGGCAAAATAATTGACACAGTCCTTTCTCTGAAGGAACCAATTAAAGGAAAAGGAATTGCCAGTCTGTTAAAAATAACAACAGCAGCAGCAACAGTATACTCTGCTTAGAAGTTATTAGCCCAAGATTCTAACACTGAAAAAAAAAGTTTATTTTTATGGCTGCTTAACTGAAAGCATACTCTAAGAATGGTACCACTTCTAATCTTATTAACTTTCTCAATTATTATGCTAAGTATGATAATGCTGCTAAGATATCCACTTTTAAAGGACAGATTCAGATACTCTTTCAGATGCTGAGTGTCTTTGTTTATCTGAAAATCTACCAGATAACCAGACTGCACCGGGCTCTCTTTAAGGGGATGAAGCTCCTTTCAACACGTGGGGCCACTTTACTCAGTGTAGGAATGAAACTGAGGATGTGGATGCATGTTGATCGGAATCCAATTTTTACTATCTTTAATTTTGATAACAGCATTCTCTAGAAACAGCCACTCCCTTTTAAGTTAAAACTGTATCTGGCAGTGCTGTTATTAGGATTCTGTGTTAATATCCCAATACTAGGATACAGGAATGATAATGAATTAGTTATTTCTTAAATAAGGTGAAGAAGTAGACTCCCGATCGAGAAGAGAAAACTGAATATTCTCACAATCAGTAGACCTTCATTCTCTTCTAGAAAATTTGGATTTTCAGGAAAAGATTTTGATGAATAAAATTTTCTGGTATGAATTCCATTTTGTTTGGTATGCATAAGGGACCTGAATCTGAGAAGATAGTTGTAAATCAGAATATTTAAGCATGTAAAATGAATTCCCAAATCTAATTGTCTCTGAGCACTTCTCAATGTAAGAAATAGTTTCACAAACCCTATGTCAGTACTGGTATATTCTTCCCTATGTCAAGCCCAGTGACATCGTTAGTGTATGTTTCTTAAAGCTTATTTAAGAGGCAGAATGGTTTTGAGCAAACCAGTTAACCTCATGATTTGGTGAAGAAATAAGGAATTATGTATATTTAGAGGCATTTTTGAAAATAATAGGATTTCGTGCAATATTTTTTCTTGCATCATTTAGTTCACACAAGTATGCACATCTGCTTTCCTGGCAGACGCCTTGAGGTCATGTTTTTCAGTATTTGCGTAAAGCTGTATGTAGCAATGTTTATGATTTTAGAAAACATGTATTCTTTATATTGTTGGCAGGAGAAATGTTTTTGTTTATTTAAAATAATTATGGATATTTGTTATTGTATCATAACTGCCTCAGCAACAATGAATATGCAATAAGAAAATCCTGTACCTTAGATTAGTGTTGACAACACTGTTACTCTAAAGGAAATGTATATGGTACAAATTGCTGATTCCTCATGTGTACACTTAACAGATACTCAGTTCTGCACCACACAAATCAAAATGACGTTTGTAAGCTGATGACCACATATGTGGATTGTGATATCCTTTGTGATGAATCTTTGCTAAGATTTATAAAGGGCATTGCCAATACTTTTTGACTGTAAATTAAGTTAATTTTTTGTACGATGTACAGTTTGTTTAACCTTAGAGCTTCTATAGATTTCTACTTTTATTATACTTGAATGAGGCAGAAAAGCACTGTGCAAAATCTGTAGCTCTGGATGCAATATACAAACATACCAAAAAAATAAAGCAAGGGACTGAGCAGCAACGTTAACAGAACGCTTTACATCCAGAAAGCTATGGTTTGTGTTTTTTCAAGCCACGTTTTGGTTAAATGAAGTGATTGAAGATATACAATTTTCTAATCTTAAAATGTTGCAAAATCACAAATGATTACCTCTTTGATATGATGAACCTGTAAGTCTAATTCATCTCTTTATTCCTGTTCTCAGATTAAAGCCTTGTTGAGGTGCATTAAATACACCCTCTGCTTGATTACATGATATTTAGGTCAAGACAAAATTAGGAAACTGTGCATGTTAAATGCATCATGTGTCAAGTTACCATCCTTCAGGTAGCATAAGTCCCATAAGGTTATTTTTGAGAACCTTTCCATAATCACGTACCAAAAACGAGGTTTCTCCAATCTGTTACGCGTTAGTGCTTTCAGCAGTGCCTAAACAGCAGCAAATACGAACCGCATGAGTTCTGTAACTTAAAATGCATAAAGCTTTTTACATAAAAGCCACAGAGGGGTTCAAAATCGAACTTTTCCAAAGCTTATTTCATTTGCTTTAGATGAAGAACTGTTTAAAAAGGACAGAAATCCTGAGGTTTTTTTGCTCAGCTTGGCAGCAGATACCTGTAAACACCTGCCCAGCGTTGAGATTTGCTTCACTGTTCTTGCATCCTTTAGGCTACAGTAGAAATCATCTCCAAAGCTGACTACTATTGGGAAGGCATTGTGTATAAAAGTATTGCTTTGGGAATTTAAAAAATATGCAAAAACACATTTTGGATGACTATTACTGTAAAGTACCCAACAACGCAGTTATGGAATAAAATTGGTCACAATCAAACTTTGCATGGTGGTGACTCTTCTTTTATAATTGAACATTTATCCCCACAGCATTACAGGTGGACCGCTGTAAGGATCCTACCACCTCTATCTCCTAGCTTTGCAACTGCTACAGTGTGAATTTCAGCCTCAGTTCTCACCGGCCAGCCTGCTTGAGAGGTATCTGTTGTTCTGTGCACAGTCAACAGATTTTATTAGGCTATAAAAATCATAGCAGCATTGTTAAGCAGTTAGAATTTCACTAGTTACATAAGAGCAGGACTGTCCAACTCAACAGTCTCTTGACCTTCATTTAAGGCTTGAAGACAGAGACGGAACATGGTCAAGTGTACCAGCAGTGCTTCGGGGACCAGAGGGCTAACTTCTCATCCAAGAACTCTGATGTCTCCACCTAGAGCAAAGGTCTCATTCCTATTGAAATAAACACAGCTTTTCTCTTTGGGCACAGAATTTCCGGGAACAATATGCTGAACTTTTGTTTGCATAGAAGCAGCAAAGGTCTGACAATAAGAAAAAAGCTGTTATCCCTGCAAGCCTAGGGTTCAGCTGTCTTTTATTGATTTTGATTGTTAAAACTGTGCCTGCCACCTTCACCGAGGTTGTTATCCTTATCATCTCTGTGTCTCCGTGTGGGAGAGATGGTCATAGCTTAATTTTATAGATGCAGAAACACAAAACCAGTTTAAATTATCCTTATGTATAAATGAAAATACCCTACGTAGAGTATTATTATATAGTGAGTCTGGGAATTTCCTTGCCTAGAAGTAAAAGCGAACTACAGGACACATAAAATTCTGTACGTACATGCGAAATATTGCATTAACAGCATAAAAATGAAATCGCATATCATGGAAGGTTCCAACAGATGGCAAAGGACTTTGATCCATGAGAGAAGAGACACAAGGTAAGTCCTGAGCTAACTGCCTGGAGCTGGTTCTCGGGCTGCAGCATAGAATCTGTCCAAATTTCTTGTTGTTTACAGTGGCAGGGAAATTACCACGGCAACCAGTCTTTTGTGAATGGAGCAGACACCTCTCCCATGTAAAGAGAGAAGGCACATCCCATATATTAGCCTTGGATGTGCATTTAGTTACACACGTCCCATTTCTAGGGTACTTTCTAGGAAGGCTGATGCCAACGTCAGCATTTCTGCTCACTGACCTCCTCCTCTCCCGCTTCATACAGGTTCATACAAACCACACTCCTGAGGCCACCAGTAAATCATGCTTTTGGTTTGTTTTCTTTTAGTTATTTAGCATGCACGACTCTAATGACTTTCCAGTTAGAGCGGAAGCAACACTCGTCAGCAGCTCATATAATAGGGTCAGACAAAACATGCCAAAAAAATTTAAAGTTATTTGCCGTGTCTCCCCCCCACCCCCCAAAATAACTGAGGTTTGAAAACAACCAAACAGACAGACTTAAAGGCAAATCAGCTGACAAGGTGTCAGGTGGAGAGCCTGGGTACAATGTCTATGAGCTAAAGTCTGGCCAGTACCCTCCTGGGTTCAGCGGATGTGGCGTGTTGTCCTCAGGAGGTGTGGCCGAGGCGTTAGGACCCGTGTCAAGACTTCAAGGAATACCTGGTCTATGAAGCTGGGACTAGAAAACTCTCAGTCTCTGACTCTGAGAAATGACAAAGAACCTTGTCTGCCTGGCGAAGTGGATGGAAAAATAAGCCCACAAACAAAAGATGAAAAAAAAAAAAAAACAGTATTTGCTGCATGCGTTTTGCAGTATTACAGTGCACATAAATTCCGTGTGTTGCGCACACAGCACAGAACTCGCAAACATAAGTTACACTAGAGCCCTGTCCACAGCAAGTGGCAGCTCCGGGACCCCCGTAGAAGAAAAGCACAGCCACTCTGTGGGTGCCCCTCAACCTTCAGAGCACACACGGCCACCAGAGCGAACAGCTCCCACTGAAGATGCTTTTAAACAATAAATCACATGGAGAAATTTTATTCCTCGAGAACTAAAAACATAAAGCAACTTGAGATTGATTGCACGATAAACATATTCAAAGACTGAAGAAAAAAAAACTTGTTATTTAGACAAGATGGAATTCGAAAAGACAGTTGTAGATGAGCAAGCAGTTTTCTGGGCATGCCAAGAGGAATGAAGCTACAACTCCAGATAATTACAATTTCACTTCATGCCGTATCTTCTCAGTAAAGTCCCCATAGTTGTTTGTCTCAAAAAAAAAAGTCTCGCTCTGCCACCCAGGCTAGAGTGCCGTGGCATCAGCCTAGCTCACAGCAGCCTCAAACTCCTGGACTTAAGCAATCCTCCTGCCTCAGCCTCCCAAGTAGCGGGGACTACAGGCATGTGCCACCATGCCTGGTTAATTTTTTCTATATATATTCAGTTGTCCAGCTAATTTCTTTCTATTTATAGCAGAGACGGGGTCTCACCCTTGCTCAGGCTGGCCTCAAACTCCTAAACTCAAACGATCCACCCGCCTCGGCCTCCCGAGCGCTAGGATTACAGGCGTGAGCTACCGCGCCCAGCCAGCCCATAGCTTATTGGTCCAATTTCTGTTGTTACAGTTACCCCATTATTTTGTGACTGTTCACTCACCTACTCCTCACCTAAACGCCATCTCACAAGTAGTTCATACAAACATCTCATTTGTGTCTATTGCTCTTAGCTGCTCTGTTAGGAATCGGGGAAAAAATTAATAAGTAAATAGCACATTTTCATGTATCTGATTTAATTTGGTTTCGACATTGACTCTGGTGGGCAGTCCACTCTCTGAGCACTTATCCCTTATCCCTTGAGAGCACACACCTGATCTTGCTCATCTTTGAATCTTTAGCTCTTAACATGACATTAGGTTCACAGCAGATGCTTAACCACTTCGGTACGAGCGTCGACTATAGTCTACCGCCACAGACGAACGTGCACAGCCGAGTGTCGACTTTAGCCGACAGCCAAAAGCTTTTACTTTTACAGCTTTTATCTCTGCAGTTGCAGTGTGTACGTTCAGCTAATAAGTTACTGCGAATCTGTGACCTTTTAACAAGTCCTCAGTAGGAGTTATTATAGTTATTTTCCTAAAGCTGCCTGTAAAGTAAAACAAGCTTTCAGTGCTTTAAAGCTTTCCTCACCACACAAGAGCAAAACGGATTCATCAATGCACAGCACAAACTACCGTGCGGACTGTGAGTGCCGGCTGTGGGCAAGGTTTCGCAACCGGTGAGCGCAGTACTGAAGTGGTTAATAGGTTGGTGCTGGATGAAACAGAGTAGAACATCACTAGCTCAAGACAGCAGAACTCTGGAAAAACCTGTTACCTCTCCGTTTACTCTCTACAAATATGATAAACTCTCCCTTTCTTTGGCAATGGCCTGCTACACATCACATCAGAAATGCAAAACAGAAAACAGCAGGAATGGTGCTGAGTTTACTAATAGTAAAATTAAAAGTCTCAAACTAACTCTGATGTGATCCTAGAAGTGTGAAGGAGAGAAGCACAAGGAAGGAACCAGAAAATTCCAAAGCTCCAAACCCTGGAGGAAGTTAATTCTGCAGTTGTTTCTGCATGAATTATGAAGGTCCTAGAATTAAAGTATAGGGAAGCATCACACGCACTTTTAAGAGCTGCTCTGACCAAAGGATCAATATTTGTCTGGCCCCTCCTGAATTACTGGATGAGTAATTTAAATGTGAAACTTTTTATCTAAGCAAAATCTCTTTCTTTACCATAATGTTGTCCCTTAATGAAGTGCAGTGTTAACAATAAAGGCCGTGATGTCTTTCAAAGTTTAAACCGAATAATATATACGAGCAAATGACATTTGGTTTGTTCCAGTGACTGATTCACCCATTTATTTAATGATTTTTAAAATGTTAACCTAGCAGGAAAGAATTTAGAGGTCATTTAAAACTTATTTATATTTAAATTATTTGATAGAATCCTGGCCACATCTGACCCTTAGAGCACATTGGAAAGCGGATCATTATATCATCTTGATAAGGTGGATCCTTCCAATAATATCGTCAGCAACGCTGGAACTTCAACCTCACTGTGGTCGTGTCTTATTTTGTAATTTATCTTGGGTGGCCTTGCTTGCAGGCTGCACATTTTTTTTTTTTAACCTTTCTTATCCTATCACATTTTAAATGTCACCGCTGTTTATATAACTGGCATCTCCCGTTCCTCTCTTTTCAATCCATCACCACCTCCCGTCCACACAGGGACGTGCTGTTCGCAGCTCTGTTGCTCTTTCACCGGGACAGGAAAAAAAAAAAATCTTCCAGGATGATTAACTCCTTTCAGAAATTCCTGTGGTTTGTGTTTGGTGCAGTTTTGTTGCACTGCCATCTCTCCTCCCAAGTAAGATTTCAGGTGAAATGTTTGATTTCAATGAATTGCATTGTACTTGGCACCAAATGCAAGACATTTTGTGATTTTTTTTATTCTAATATCTTTTACATTAGCAAAATACATGAAAAGGCATGAACTGAATATTTCTGCTTAGAATGAACGTGAGCCAATATTATTTGATGTACTTGTTTTAAAATCAGGTTTGTATGTTCCAGATATGTTTTTATGATTCAAAAAACTTGCATTTTGAAATCATGTCTACTTAGAACTGGAACCAGACAAGGTTGCCCACTGTCACCACTTCTATTCAACTTAGTGCTGGAAGTCCTGGCCAGAGATATCAGACAAGAGAGGCAAATCAAGGGCATCCAAATGGGAGCAGAAGAGGTCAAACTATCTCTCTTTGCTGACAATATGATCTTGTATCTAGAAAACCCCCAAGATTCCGCCATGAGACTACTGGAATGGATAAACAAATTCAGCAAAGTCTCAGGTTGCAAAATCAATGTACAGAAATCAGTAGCATTCCTATACGCCAACAATAGTCAAACTGAGAACCAAATCAAAGACTCAACATCCTTCACAATAGCAACAAAGAAAATAAAGTACCTAGGAATATATTTAACTAAGGAGGTAAAAGACCTCTGCAGGGATAATTATGAAACACTGAGGAAGGAAATAGCAGAGGACGTAAACAGGTGGAAAAACATACCATGCTCGTGGGTCGGCAGAATCAACATTGTTAAAATACCACCCAAAGTGATCCACAGATTCAATGCAATCCCTATTAAAATACCAACATCATTCTTCACAGATCTAGAAAAAATAATTTTGTGCTTCGTATGGAAGCAGAGAAGACCCCGTATAGCAAAATCAATCCTAGGCAAAAAGAACAAAATGGGAGGCATGAATTTACCAGACTTCAAGCTATACTACAAGGCTACAGTAACTAAAACAGCTTATCAATAGCACAAGAACAGGGACGTTGACCAATGAAACAGAACAGAGAAGCCAGATATAAAACCATCCTCATATAGCCATCTAATCTTTGAGAAAGCAGACAAAAACATACACTGGGGAAAAGAATCCTTATTCAATAAATGGTGCTGGGAAAACTGGATAGCCACATGTAGAAGACTGAAACAGGATCCACACATTCTGTAAAAAAGACACCTGCACTCGAATGTTTATAGCAGCACAATTCACAATTGCAAAGTTGTGGAAACAACCCAAGTGCCCATCAATACATGAGTGGATTAATAAAATGTGGTCTATGTATACCATGGAGTACTATTCAGCTCTAAGAAACAATGGTGATATAGCACCTCTTGTATTTTCCTGGATAGAGCTGGAATCCATTCTACTAAGTGAAGTATCCCAAGCATGGAGAAACAAGCACCACATGTACTCACCAGCAAGTTGGTATTAACTGATCAACACCTAAGTGCACATATAGGAATAACATTTATCCGG
>CAUYPO010043429.1:0-22710 GCA_963574435.1 Cheirogaleus major
GCTATAAGAAACAACAATGATATAGCAACTCTTGTATTTTCTTGGATAGAGCTGGAACCCATTCTACTAAGTGAAGTATCCCAAGAATGGAAAAATAAGCACCACATGTACTCACCAGCAAATTGGTATTAACTGATCAACACCTAAGTGGACATATAGGAATAACATTTATTGGGTGTCAGGCAGATGGGAGGGGGGAGGAGTGGATGGGTATATACATACATAATGAGTGCAATGCACAACATCTGGGGGATGGACACGCTTGAAGCTCTGACTCTGGGGGTTGGGGGGCAGGAAGCGGGAAAAGGCAACACACATAACCTAAACATTTGTACCCCTATAATATGCTGAAATAAAAAAAAGGGAATGGAAAAATACAGAATTGTGAGTTTCCATCTCTCACTTTGTTCCTGGCAATAACCTAATAACCATATTTCCTATGAGAGTACTGGTATATGTAATTTAAAACTATAGCTGTTTCTACAACATCTACAAATCAAATAGAAACTTTAACACAAATAACTTCCTGAATATTAATAGATCTATGTTTTCATTATACAGGGGGCTATTTATAATACCTAAAGCTGGCAAAGGAATCAACGTCAAAGATGGGGCTCAGAGGACTGCTGGGAATGCTTCAGGTGTGCTTTATCAAGAGAAAACAGTTTTAGTACAGTATAGCTAAAGTTTTTGGCTAGAACAGTAATAATAAATGAATCCATGTAAAAGCATTCTGCATAGTGCCTGACACATAACAGGCTCTCAAAAATTAGCATTACTGAGCTGGACATGGTGGCGCATGCCTGTAGTCCCAGCTTCTCAGGACGCTGAGGCAGGATTGCTTGAGCACATTAGTTCCAGACTGCAGTGAGCTATGATTGTGCCACTGCACTCCAGCCTGGGCTACAGAGACCTCATCTCTAAAAAACAAACAAATCAATAAATAACAAACAAACCAAAGTCATAGAGGTTTGTTTTCTAAAAGGATAAATAAAATTCGAGAAAGGAACCAGCTAGGACCAACACACACACACACACACACACTAAAAGCACAACTCTTCAGACACTCATCAACTAGTACTCTGTATCTCAGTAAACGGCATCACCTGTCCACTCAATTCTACAAGCCCAGAAATCTCAGAACCATTCCAGTCCCCTTGGGATGGCGGAGGAGCCCAAAACACAATCACAACAAGTGCAAAGATAATTGGCAGAACTGGTCTTCAGTTATTACAAGCAAGACTTGGAAAAGAGGGGGAAAAGTTGAAATAGACTAAAGAGTGGAAAAGAAGGCAGGGGAGGATTTCTTTAGCTATGGAGGTCACAGGAAACTTCTCTAAGGAGCACACATTTGAACAGGGCCACGAATGATGAAAGGAGCCTGTCTCAGGAAGAGATGAGGCGAGGGAAGCCCTCCATATGGAAAAGAATGCAGAAGCTGCAAAGTGAGAGTGGGTTTGGCATCTTCAAGACAAAGAAAGGCCAATATGGCCAAAGCGCAGCAAAAGAGAGTAGCAGATTAAGTGCCAGACAGAGGACAGCTCGTTAAGCCACAACACAGTCTAAATTTTATTCTAACAGCAGTCTATGACACAGAAAAGTCCCACATGTGCTCAAAGAACGTTAGATGTGAATGTTTACTCAAGAGTTTGTTTGTTCAACAAATATTAACTAGCATCTATCTCATGCCAGGCATTCTTTTAGGTGCTACGACAGATTACTGGGGGGCAAGGACGAGAAGCCAAGAGACCAAAAATAAAAGGCTTTTGCAATAATCCAGGCAAGAAATAATGGTGGTTTGGTCTAGAGTGGCAAAAGTGTAAACAGTCAGAAGTACTCTTATTCTGGAACTATTTCATGGTGCAGTTGCCAGGATTCTGATTTTTAATGGATTGTTTGCTTGTGTACCTACAAACACATTCACATACACCCCCTTAGGGAAATCAGCTATTGCCAGAGGAGTAAGCCCAGGCTTGAGCCCTTGGGCTTCTCTCTCTACACCCACCTACTCGGATCTAGTACCTAGAGTCTGAGTGGCCTCATCTCTTCGCCTCAAAGCCTTAAACTCCCTCCCCAGCATCTAGCTCCGCCAGAGTACTTTCCTCAATTCCAGACTACCTATATTTACCGCTGGCTAACAGGCATTTCAAAGTCAACACATTCAAAATCAAATTCCTGGGATTCTCTCACAAACCAGTTCCTCCTGCAGTCTCCCCTCCTTGGGTGATGGCAGCACCTTCCAGTTGCTTGGCCAGAACTGTGGTGTTACCATGACAGCTTCCCACTCATACCCTGGGGATCTGCTCCAGCTACAAAGTCCTTGCCTCTACCTTAAGAATATATCCCAAATACCACCACTGCTTCCTACCCCACCCACCATCTTCCTGGTCAAGCTACATCCCATCTCTTGCTTGGATGATATAGTCAGAGTGTTCCACAGAAACAGAACCAACAGATGTGCTTAGAGAGATTTGTTTTAAATCTGCAGGGTAGGCTAGCAGGCTGAAGACCCAGGGAAGAGGTGCAGTCCAAGTCCAAAGGCAGTCTGCTGGCAGAATTGCTTCTGGCTCAGGGGAGGTCAGCCTTTGTTGTATTCAGGTCTTCAACTGACTGGATGAGGCCCACCCAATCAAGGAGGGTAATCTGCTTTACTCAAAGTTCACCAATTTAAATATAAATCTCATCTAAAAAACACCTCAAATATCCAGAGTAGTGTCTGACCAAATATCTGGACACTGCCACCCAGCCAAGCTGACCCATGAAATTAACCACCACAGAGGATATCAGACTCTTCCCTGGCCTCCCAGTTTCTGCCATCAGCCCCCTTCAATCCATTCAACACAGCAGCAATGCTGTTAGAGCCAGAAGTCACAGCTCTGCTTAAAACCCCAAAGCCTCCTCCAGTGGCTCTCTCAGATGAGGCATGATTTAAAATTTAAATCTTAAATTTAAAGATTTAAATTTTAAATCTCCTCTCCATGATTTAAGAGATGCCTCTTGATCTCTCTGTTATCTCTCACTTCATCTGCCATCTCCCATCCAAACACTCTATTCCAGGGGCACACAGTATTAATAGATACAGAGGGCTGGGCACAGTGGCTCATGCCTGTAATGCTGGCACTCTGGGAGGCAGAAGCGAGAAATGCTTGAGCTCAGGAGTTCAAGACCAGCCTGAGCACGAACTAGATCCCGTTTCTACTAAAAATACAAAAATCAGCCGGGCATGGTGGCAAGCACCTGTAGTCCCAGCTACTCGGGAGGCCGAGGCAGGAAAATTGCTTGATCCCAGGAGTTTGAGGTTGCTGTGAGCTAGGCTGATGCTACGGCACTCTACTCCGGGCAACAGAGTAAGACTCTGTCTCAAAAAAAAAAAAAAAAATAGATACAGAGATGCTCCAATACTTTATCAATTGGAAAATTACCTAATAAACTAAATCTGTTAAACAGACCAAAAGGTCTTTTAAAAACACAGACTTTGTGAACAGAAACCAGGAATCCTTGGAGAGTAACAGAGGTACACACCAAATCTACGCAAGGCCCAAACACTGAAAAGCAACAAAGCCAAAAGAAAAACGGAATACGCTCTGGGGTCAAACACATCCCTCCCACAATATAACATGTGTGGACTGGGACAAGGCAAGTTCCTTAACTTCTCTGAAACTCCCCGTCTGTTAGGACTGAGACTGCTCATGGTGCCTGTGTCACTTGGCATGATGCCCAATGCAGTAGGCATTTGGCTTCAGAAAGACATATCAAGAGGGAAAACTGAAATCGGACAAAAGGGAATGGGCTGAAAGTAATCGCCAGATACTGGAAATGTGAAAGCTTTCTTTAGTGAAGCATTCTCCAGGATAGAGAACACTTTAAGGTGCTGAAGAGCCAAAGACACAAAAGTAAGAATTAAGCAAGAATGTCATTAGCCAGGACTTGACGTGTACTGTGGAGACAGAGTCAAGTCCACCACCGAAATGACAGAGGCATCCTGGGCAGAAGGGCAAGGGGAGTGATGTGAGGCTCCCAGCCGCTGTCTGAGGACCACAGGCTGCAATCCAGAAGAAAGCTGGCACCAACAACTCTGAAGAACGCTCAAAATGGCATAACACGGCCACTAAGGTTTTCCTTTTCATACACCGAGGTAAAGAAAAGGAATGTAAGCACAAGAGAGCATAATCCACAAAGAGCACAAAAGAATAAAATACCATACCATGCGGACGAGGAGAAAGGGGGAAATCCATAAAATCATTGCAAGTATAATTCACAAAACTACGCACCCACTTCACCAGCACCTTCCCACCGGCGCTTGGCAAGGCTTTTGTCAGGGAGAAACTCACACTGGGACCCCACAGGGGCCCGCACTCACTCACACACTCTTACCTGTGACACAGAATGGTATTTTCTATTTCCTCCTTCTTTTTGTAATGCTGGTGGTCACTACTCATTAAGCCAATTTAACAATGCTCTCCCAGACTTGACTCCAGGGATGGAATGCAAACCAACCTTTCCCACGAGCCCTACCAAACATATTGCCCTGTGCAATACCCTATGTTTACAAAAGCCTGCCTTCCCCAATGGCAAATCCTTTCTTGCTGATATCAAAACCTCACTCAAACTCTCCTTTACTGGAAAGACATCATTTAATAAGTAACTTGATCACCACTGTATGCCAGGTTCGTGTGTCAGCTCAACCTGCATCTGAATCCCAGCTCTACCACTGCCACACAGTGCCACCATAACAAATTACTACAAATTCAGCAATTTAAAACACATAAATTTATTACCTCACAAGTTCAGGTGGGCTCAATTGGGTCCCCTGCTTAGGGTCTAAGACCAAAAGCAAGTTGGCCACAATCAGCTCCCTGCAGTTGCAGGACTGAGGTACCCATTTCCTTACCAGCTGTTACCCAGGATTCAGTCTTTGTTCCTCGCTACCCACATTCCTTTCCATGTGGCCCCGTTCTAGCAACACATTTCAAATCTCCAACTCTAGTCTGAGAAAGTTTTCTGCTCTTAAGGGCTCATGTGATTAGACTGGGCCCACTCTGGTAATCTAGGTAATCTCCCTATTGTAAGATCTGTAACCTTAACTACAACTGCAAAATCCCTTTTGTCATGTAACATTACATATTAACAGGTTCCAGTGGACATCTTGGGGGGCGGTCATTCTATCACAACAATTTGCTACAGGAAGTTGGGTAAGTCACTTTATCCCCCCAAGCCTATTTCTTAATAATGCCATCAACCTCAAAGGGTTGTTGTGCTGATTAAGTAACATAGCTACATTTAGTTGAGTGCCTACTACATGCTAGAAACTCTGGCATTGGATCTACATGTGTGTAGAGCCCTAGAAGGCACTTGCAGAGGAAGGTGATCTAAGCTAGCACTATTCACAGGCCAACAGTGTTTTCCTGCCTCTCACTAGTTAATTACTAAAGTTAAAATGTTTATGACAATTTCACAAAGTAATTTTATAAATGTCAAATCTAATAATTCAAAAAAGGGGCTTATATTTTGTCTTTTTTCATTTCATTGCCCTGAAAATTCATTTTTATTGATTTTACAAAAGTCTCAGTCCATGAAAGATTGGAAATTTTTAAAACTGATCCTTGGTAACTACAATGACATTTAAATCTATACTTTTAGCTTCTGACAAATTCAATAACAATTTACTTCCAATACCACAATGAGTTATTTAAAAGCAATACCATCTGTTACATTAAGTCTAAGAAGTAGCAGAGTATTAAGCAGGGGAGGTAAACTATAGGATCACTTACCAGAGTAATCCAAGGAAATAAAGTGTGCAAAACTATAAACAAAACAGCCACTCTAAAGATGCACAAGGAGTCTCTCTGTTCCCTCTATACCTCCAAGAAACAAAACAAATTTACCAAAGATCCCAAGGTTGCACCTGAAAGGACAATACAAAGACTTGACGAAACCCAGGAAAACCTGACCCATAGGCTAGGCCTATCAAATCAGATGTGATCAACAAACAAGAGCAACTTAAATTTTTTTAAAAGCCACCCTCTCAAGAGTAAAGGGTGTTGAACTTGGGGGTTGGGCAGGAGTGGTGGAGATACTCCACCCTTGGGGTACTTCCCACAACTGGCCTGCTTTAAAGAGGGAGCAGGTGTTTCTACTCATCAAATCTAGGTCTTTCTTCTAAAAACAGAGGGCATCCTTTTTACTTCCACCAAAATCACATGAACAAAATGACTGTAGCGAAGGCAACCTGACAGCAGCTACTTAAGTCAGAGACTAGAGAAAGGAGAAGGTTTGTTCATGAACCTGAACAAAGATCCAGCATTCACACTCTTTGGTATTTATTACCCCAATGAGTGGAAAACTTACGTCCACACAAAAACTGGCACATAAGTTTATGCATAACTGTCAAAACTTGGAAGCAACCAAGATGCCCTTCAGTAGGTGAATGGATAAACTGTGGTACATCCACACAATGGAATATTAATCAGTGCTAAAAAGAAACACGCTAACTAATCTTTTGACACGGAGGAACGGCGAATACCTGTTACTAAGTGTAAGGACCCAATCTGAGAAAGCTGCCATACTGTATGGTTCCAATGAGAGGACAGTCTGGAAAAGGCAAAATTATGGAGACAGTAATATTAATAAAAAGACCAGTGGACATCTTGGGGGTTCCAAGTTGGGGGGGGAGAACGAATAAGTGGAACATAAAGGAATTTTAGGGCAGTCCAACTGTTGTGTCTGATACTGTAATATAACGGCAGACACACGTCACCATACATTGGTCCAACCCCATAGAAATACAACACCCAGAGTGAACAGTAACGTAAACTGGGGACTGCGAGTAACCCTAATGTATCATAGCGGTTCGCCAACTGTAGCCAAGGCACCAAACTTGCGCAAATGTTAATAGGGGAAACTGTGGGAGGGAAGCGGGTATGTGGGAACTCTAACTCTGCTCAATTTTTCTGGAAACCTAATAATGCTTCAAAAAATGGTCTATTAACAAAAAAAAAAAATTAAAAACTGAACAAAACTCTAGCTCAGCTTCCGGTAGGGAACGGCGGGACAAACACCCGAAAGGCTCACGCGCCCAGGTGTCGGGTCGGGCCGGGCCGGTGGGGACCCGCTTCCCGGGGGCAGCTGAGGAGCACACGGGCTCGAGTCTGGACAGGCCCAGCCCTCGAGGCCCGCGCCCTGCTCGGCCGCACCAGCAGCCCACGAGCCCGCCGCCCGCGTCCTACCTCCCGAACGCCGCTGTCGGCCTCCCCGGGGCCGGGGCCGGGGCCGGGACCGGGGCTGCAGGGCCGGAGCCTGGGGCCGCGTCCTTGCGCGGCGCCTCCTCCCGGGCCGCCTCGGCCGGGAAGGCGGGCGGCGAGCCCAGCATCTCCACATTCGTCACGGTCTTGCCGATGGTGAACCAGTCGTTGATCTGGTCGACGGTGAGCTTGCGAAGCATGCTGGAAGCCCGGCGGCCGCGCCGCCTCAACCGCCCGGCGCCGCGGCGGGAACTAGCGACCGCCGGACGCCCACGCAGCCCCGCCCCGCTTGAGGCCGTCCAATCAGAGCGCGCCACGCGCCGGGCGGTTCCACCCGCACGTGTGAACCACGCCGCGGGCCTCAAGCCCTCGGCCCCGCCCGGTCGCGCGCAGCCTGCCGGGAGCTACCACCGCCCCGCCCCGCCACGCGAGGCCTGCCGGGAGCCGCTGCTGCCCAGACGCGGCGCGCTTGGGTCCGCGCGTTTCTTTCCGTGGCCGGCAGGAAAGCTTCAGCCACCATGGCTGTCCTGGAAGTTGGCTTGATACGAGTCCCTCCCATTGCTCCCTGCCCTAGCCGTCTGAGCATTACTACGTGTGAGGTTTGCGCACTTCAGGCGGGCCTGCTGTGTGGCCCAGTGCAGGGCCTCAGGGTGGGGCATGGAAGGCAAACCGAGAAGGGCTTTGTGCTTGTACTGAAGAAGCACGCGGCTGCTGAGCCGGGGCATCATGCACCTCATTTAGGAGGAGAAGGGCAAGGAGAATGTCAGGGAAGCCTTCTCGTAGAAAACGACGCCTAGGAGGACCTTTGAAGGGTAGCAAGGAATAAGCCATGCAGGGATAACAGGGGAAGGTAGTCCATGATGAAGGCCTGAGAGTAGGCAGCCGGAATGGCTGAGTTGAGAACGTGGAAGAAGTTCTTTGGAGCCAGAACATAACTGAATTCATCTTCCTTTGTAAACCTGCTTCTCAGATGGCAGTGTCTGACACACAACTGGACCAAAACAGCTGTGGGCATGAGGTGCAGATGTGGAAGTCATCAGCAAATGGATGGTGGTAAAACGCCAAGAGCGCCTAAAATGGTCCATGTCAACCTCTAGAAGAGTGAGACCCAGGTGCAGTGGCTCACACCTGTAATCCCAGCACTTCGGGAGGCCAAGGTGGGAGGTTTGCTTGAGGCCAGAAGTTCAAGACCAGCCTGGACAACATAGAGAGACTCCATGTCTGCAAGAAATAATGGGAAAAAATTAGCCCAGTGTGGGTGTGCCTGTAGTGCTAGCTACTCGGGAAGCTGAGACAGGAGGATCTCTTGAGCCCAGGAGTTTGAGGCTGCATTGAGCTATGATGACACCACTGCACTCCAGCCTGGGTGACAGAGCAAGACCCTGTCTCTCTCTCTCACACACACACACACAAATTGAGGGTGGAAAACAGAACCCTAGCAAACATCATGAAAGGAATCTACAGCAAAGTTTACAAAGGTAGGCAACAAGGGACAGTCAGAAGAGAGACATAACTGCCTGCCCTCAGTGCCCAGGGCAGTCTTTGGCGTGTGTGGGCTCTCAGGAAAGAGCATGGCGCTAATCAACAATGTGAAGCCCAAGCAGTTAAGGACTGGAAAATGCCCCAAAGAGTGGCAAATAAGAGGTCAGCTTGAGCACAGTGCAGAGAGAAGTCAGAGTGGGTAGGGTTGAGCTATTGGTGTCTCAAAAAATGAACCCAGCATGATACCAAGCCAAGAGTACTGGCTCCAAATCCTCACCCCACCACTAACATATAATGAGCCCTGGGCCTCACAGTCTGACTTTTCCAAAACTACAGCCTCTAAAAAGGGTCCCCAATAGGCAGGGTATGGTGGCTTACACCTGTAATCCTAGCACTCTAGGAGGCTGAGGCAGGAGTATTGCTTGAAGTCAGGAGTTCAAGACCAGCCTGAGCAAGAGCAAGACCCTGGCTCTACTAAAAATAGAAAAAATTAGCTGGGCGTGGTGGTTTGTGCCTGTAGTCCCAACTACTCAAGAGGCTGAGGCAAGAGGATTGTTTGAGCCCAGGAGTTTGAAGTTGCAGTGAGCTATGATGATGACAACACTGCACTCTAGCCAGAGCAACAAAGGGAGACTCTGCCTCAAAAATAAAAGTGTCCCCAACACACTTTTTGGCAGGGGAAAAGAATTTTTTTTGCAATAAATAAAAAAGGTAATCATAAGCTGATTGAGACTCATAGTATGTCACTTGGCATTGATGGAAAATATTGCAACTTCGTACTTTATATGAAGGCTAGGACGTAATTCTACATTTCACAAGATATACTGAAACCACCACCTGAAGCAACTCCAGAACGCACTGACATTTTTGCTAGTATGTCGCTGTTCCCACATGCTATCATCCTTTGTCGATATCACAATGAATATATTTTTAAGTGGAAAGTGTCCTTCGTTTCACACAAACATTTTCTGGGGGGCATTTTCTTGTTCTTTTTTTTTTTCCTTAGGAAGAATCAGATAGGAGCAATCAGGGTGTCGCAAGTCCTGATTATGCAGAGATGTATAATCACGTATCACGCAAACTCCAATCATCGTTTGCTAATCTGCCCTCCAAAAGGAGGAACCGGTAAGGATTATCCCATCTAATGATGGGGGGGGTGCCATTTTCTATCTTCTTTGATCTCTTTGGACTACTATCTAATCCTTTCGAGTTGTGAGTTTTTAACTGCAATCTAAGGACACTGTCTTGATGCTTCAGTTTGGAATATGTTCTCATTTAATTGCCATTTTCCTGCCTAAACATAAGTTAACATCCTGTGTCATCACAAACTGAATGGCTTTGGGACCCCTTCATTTGATTCAGTAGTTCTTGGTGCTCATTACTCTGCCCAGCTCATCTTGCATTCCTGTCCACAAAGTTCAGAGTTAAAAGGGACAGCTTGACATTGGCAGTTCTTAATAGATGTATGCCAGGAGCATACATCTATGCCAGAGCACATGGGGAGGCTGCTGAACCCCTAGTGGGCCTTGGCACTTTGGAGAAGTTTTCCATTTTTACATTCACCAAGCAGCTTGAGCTACAGACCAAGGAGGAAAGAAACAGCTGAGAGCAATTACAAATGATGTTGGTGCTGGATGTGAGGGCGATCTGGCTGCAACGTCTGTCACCCCATTGATCTGGCTGGCTAGGCTGGTGTCCCCTTCCTCTCTCACTGCTCCTTGTGTGTCCTTCCAGAAGTTGCAAGCTCGGTCAAAGAAGACAACTTTCCCCGATAGATAAGGACCATTCTTCTAGTAGCTGCGTTCTTCGAGTAGCTGCACTCCTCTGCTAGAACCTCCCAACAAGCTCACAAATGAAGTTGGTGCCATTAAGCAGCACTCTCGATAAAGGTAGAAGCTGTACTCAAATTACCTTCATGTCTTCTCTGACCTTCCTAGCCACAAAATGCAGCTTTCTACAGTTTGAATAAATCTTCTGGGGTGGCCCCTTTCTTAAACATTTTGGGTTTTTTAAAAGATGCTTTTTGTAGAATGTTTTGGATTTTAAACTAAGACATTAAAAGGCCATTGATCTCAAGTCTACTCAAAAGCTCTGTCTGGAATAGCTTACGATGATGTTCTTCCTTAAGTTTTTCATAAGTGTTTGTTGCCCTCAACAGTTTTCTAAGTCATTATAAGTCTAAAACATTCTAAGACAGTGGTTCTCCCTGGTCTTAGTCTCAGGACCACTTTACACTCTTGAAAGCCAGGTGCCAGTGGCTTGCACCTGTAGTCCCAGTGACCCAGGAGCCTGAAACACTAGAATAGATAGATTGAGCCCAAGAATTCAAGGCCAGCCTGGGCAACATAGCAAGACCTTTGACTCTAAAGAAAAAAAGCTTTCTAAATAATTGAAGACTCTAAAGAGCTTTTGTTTATATGGGTTATAACTACTTTATTAGAGATGACAACTAAGAAATGTTTTATTTAGTTATTAATTCATTTAAAAATGACAGCAATAAACCTATTTGATGTTGAAGAGCTTATTTTCCTAAAAAGTCACTGTATTTTCCAAAAAAAAAAAAAATTTGTGTGAGAAGAGTGACACTTTTACATTTTTGAAAATTTCTTAATTTCTGGCTTAATGGAAGACAGCTGGATTCTTAAATCTGTTCCTGTATTCATTCTGTGGTGACATCATAAGACACATAGCTTCTGGAAAACTCCATTATACTCTCGTAAGATAATCCTAGTGATAAAGACAAATAATATCTTAACATTCTGATAAAAATAATTTTGACCCTCCCCCCCAGGGGCTTGGAAACCCCTAAACCACACTTGGAGAACTGCTGTGCTAAGACGGTGAGCTTTTCAAGTTTGGGTGCAGCTTCATCTGACTCTAATCTTTCTTCCCTTTGAAGCAGGACCACGTAAATTGCTCTTCATTCCTTCCTGCATCCCTGTCTCTCCATCTGAGCTCCTTTTCCTTCTGTCTGAATAATGAACATATTTCTTTTTCTGTAGAACTGCTGGTGATTATTCCCTCATTCTTAGTTTGTCCAAAGTTGTCTTTATTTCACCTTCTTTACTTAATGGCAATTTCCCTATGTATAGAATTCTAGATCGGCAGTTACTTTCTTTGAGATTTTCTCTGTCTTTAGTTTTCTGTGGTTTTATTGTGAGGTTTCAAGGTGTTGATTTATTTTCATTTATCTGCCTGTTTAGTTTCTATAAGGTTATTTGAATCTGGGGGGGGGAGGTTATCACTTTAGGAAAATTCTTATCCAGCCATTAACTCTTCAAATATTTCTGCCACACCTCTCGGTCCTTTTTAAGACTCCATTACCCATTCGATGGACTTTCTTGCTATATCCTTCTATGCTTCTGAATGGTTTCTTCTAAACTATCTTGCAATTTGTTAATTCTTTAACTGTCTAATCTTCCAAACCCATCCAGTTTTTTTTTATTTGGCTACTTTTAAATCAGCTAAGTGTTTTTGTTCTTTACGATTTCTATTTTTCTGCTGAAATTTTCAAACTTTTTTATTTTCTTAAACATAGTAAGCATGGTAATTTTTAAAGACTGTGTCTGTTAGATCCATGTCTGGAGCCCCTATGAAGTTTTATATTGTCCCTCGAGAAGAATTCATATGCACAGAATAGACGCATAAAAATATGCAGAGCAAAAAAGTTGACAATACAAAGGGAAATGGCAAGACACAGAATTGAGAGGGGAGACTTGACTTCTCTGCCTTTAACATACTGAGGAAAGAGGGTCACTTCTTTTTTGACCAACCCGTTCGGTTTGCCTAGAACTTGCCGGGTTTCAGCGTTGGAAGTCCCGAATCCCGGAAAACCCACCGTTCCGGGAACAATGTGGACCGGGAGGCGCCCTATTGTGACACACACACACCCGGCCTCCCGGGTACCCCCAGCCCCTTCCCTGTGCTGCCCCGCCTTCGGCTCCTGGGCCGGCACTCTTGTCTGCAGCACCAGGGCGGCCGCCGGGGTCGCTGTGGTGCGCAGGCGCAGCCTGGTAGGCGCTCTGGCCTTGGGGCGTCGCTGTTCCTTCCGCCTTCCCGGCGGGCCCCGCGCCGCGCCTGCGCATGCTGTGACCTTTCCGGACGTTGGCCGTGGGTCTGTGCTACGGCCCGAGCCGTTCCTCCAGCGCCGAGGTGAGTACGGGGACCCGTCCCGGCTACGGGGCTCTGGGCAGCCCGGACCGTGGAGGGAGAAGGACGGTGAGCGGCGGGGGCCGCGGGGCTTGGGCCTCCTTGGCTTCCGCTGACCTTGGTCGGGGTCCAACCCCTCCGCCAGCACACGCCTGCTTTCTGCCTGGCCTCCGCGCTGCAAGGGGAGCTGGTGGAGGGCAAGCTACTGGTGGGGACTGTTGCCTAGGCCCGCCTTAAGCTTTTCTCCTTGGCTTTAACGCGTCTAATGCACTCATGTTATCGTACGCCTTTGACCAGGAGGGTCCAGTGGCCTGGAGAGGTCACGCAGCTAGTTACCGATGGAGCTAGAATCCAAGTCAAGAATTCTCATCCCTAGTGCCATGTCTCCTTTACCTGTCATGTTTGCTTGCAACACTTACCCTCCTGGTTTCACTGTACATATGACAAGGCCTTGGGAGAGGGGAAAGGGGAACAAAGCGGGATCAAATGGTGACGATCAAAATTGTATGGAACTCAGATTAAATCCCAGTTTGTGTCTTAACCGGTCAGACATTTCCCATTTCCAGTGTGAGTTTTGGTAGTGGTCCGTTGTTAATTTAATGTGCCAAAACTTTGAAAATTTAAAGGAATACAGTATTCACCCATTTGACCTTCAGGTAGGATGGGCTTTTAAAGGATCTGGTACTGTAAAACTGACAGCTGGGAAATGTAGCTGGACAGAATGGACTCAGGTGGAAGAAGTAGGGGCCCTCATTTTGTTAAATATTGGGAACGTATCACTTTTCCAGCCAAATATGACAACTCTAGCCAAAAGGAAAGTCAAGGAAAAAGCAGGAGAAGTTAAGTATTTGCGATATACTGTATAGCAGCCCCCTACTTTATTGGGGACCGAAGGAAATTTTGGGTAAAGAGACAATCCCAGGGCACTGGGCCAGGAGCACAGTATGACGATAACTGATGTTTCTTTGGTCCCTTTTACAGCCTTTGCACCCTCATGGTTTACTTTGCCCTTTTCAAGATCTCCTCATAGAATCCCAGTGGCTTAGTGTTATTGTCGGCAGCTGGGCATTTGTAGCAGTTCTTTCTGTTATTGTTTGATTATTTAGCTGAATTCTTACTTGGCAGTGTTACTGCAGCCAAAGCATTTTCCAAGTAAAACAAGATGTGCCTAGATCTAGTCATTCCTGTCAACTATTTGAATAACTGTAGTTTAATGGACTACTTCAGATGTTACAAAGCCTCTTGAAATAAAGATGAGGGCATCTAATTTTGGATCTGTGTTAAATTGTAAAAGTAACCAAACTTTGAGACCTGCACATAAAAACAAACTAAGTTCAGAATTTAATGGCCTTTACCAATCAAAACAGTAGTTCAATAATTATTTTTATTTATTAAAAAAGTTCTGTCATAATTGGCAGCTCTTATGAATTGACCTCATCTTATGCCATCTGGGTTTTTGGGGGCGGGGGGGGGGGCGGTTTGAGACAGAGTCTTGCTCTGTTGCCCAGGCTAGAGTGCCATGGCGTCGACCTAGCTCACAGCAACCTCAAACTCCTGGGCTCAAGCGATCCTCCTGCTTCAGCCTCCCGAGTAGCTGAGACTACAGGCATGCGCCACCATGCCTGGCTAATTTTTTCTATATATTTTTAGTTGGCCAATTAATTTCTTTCTATTTTTAGTAGAGACGGGATCTCACTCTTGGTCAGGCTGGTTTCAAACTCCTGACCTTGAGCTATCCACCCGCCTCGGCCTCCCAGAGTGCTAGGATTACAGGCGTGAGCCACCGCGCCCAGCCTACTCCACGGTCACTTTTTAGCAATAAACTATATTGCTTTTATGATCCAGAAAATTCTTTTTTTTTTTTTTTTTTTTGAGACAGAGTCTCAGTCTGTTGTCCCGGCTAGAGTGCCATGGCGTCAGCCTAGCTCACAGCAACCTCAAACTCCTGGGCTCAAGCCATCCTCCTGCCTCAGCCTCCCTAGGAGCTGGGACTACAGGCATGCGCCACCATGCCCGGCTAATTTTTTCTATATATTTTTAGTTGGCCAATTAATTTATTTCTATTTCTAGTAGAGGCGGGGTCTCGCTCTTGCTCAGGCTGGTTTCAAACTCCTGACCTTGAGCGATCCTCCCGCCTCAGCCTCCCAGAGTACTAGGATTACAGGTGTGAGCCACTGCGCCCCACCCAGAAAATTCTATTTTTTAAAAAAAGCGACAGGCTCTCTGGACAGAGCCATCTGTCTCTGCTGATGTGCCGTGGAGAGGAGGGAACTTCAGTCAGACTTCCCCAGCTCCCCATACCCCTGAGATTTGGGAATAAAATTATCAAACTCTGGGACCACACTGCAATCAATAATAGTCTCTGAGCATGGAAAATAGGGAGCCCGGAGATCTTTCGAAATGTCACCTTTGGAGCAGCGGAGACACATGTCACCTACTAAGAAAGTCACCGCTTTCCACTCACACACACAAAGGGGGAGGGGTGACAGAGCTGGGCTTAGCACAGAGAGTGTGGGAGACTGAGGGCGTCTGCTGTCCCGTCACCGGTCTGTGACATGCAAAGAACAGAAGAGACCGGCAGAGACCCCAGAAACATTTAATATGAACAGTGACACAGGCGCACGACTGCCTCTCTATGCCCAGGGTGCCTCAGAGTTTCCAGCACAGCGCAGGGGAGCCCGTGGGTAGCTGACACCCGGCTCTGCCCTCAGGAGCTGACAACTGACCGTCGCTTTGCTCCCCAGGACTTTGCAGCAGCTAAAGACGCTCCCTACGTCTTGGAGGCTGACCTGCTTTGTTTCGTTTTGGTCTCGTCACTGTTCTACCGCTAGATTCTCCAGATCTTGATGGGTGCTGGACTTTATTTCTCGCTTTTGGTCTCGCACCTTTGATTTTCCAGGAGAAGAAAAGACAGATGAACAACATTTTATCTGTCAGGATGTTTTCAGTGACTCACTCCTTGAAGTTTCTAAATTCACAAGAGCTCGCTGACAGGAGAAAATGCCTATCTGAGCTATTAGTTCCTCCTTTAGGCATGAACTGCCTTTTTTCTTTTCTTTGACCATAATAATAACAGCATAAGTTTTGAATCCACCCTGTCTTGCTTTGAAATGATCAATTGGCTACTACGTGTTCGGCTGATTTGTGTCGGTGACAGCTACGTCCCAGTAGCGGGATTCACTGCGTTCGTACTGCCTGACCGTCCCCTAAAGGAGAAAGCAGGACAGGGCTGAAGCCATCCGCCCTCTGGTCTACTGTGGTCCCTAGAGTTTCTTCCTTTCTTTTTTTTTTCTTTTTGAATCAGAGCATGGAGCTAATAGAGTGCTCTGTGGAGTTGGGGGAACCTTAAATAATCTACTGCCTGGGTTCATAGGAAAAAGGAGAAATAAAACAAGTAAAATCAGGCCGGGCGCGGTGGCTCATGCCTATAATCCTAGCACTCTGGAAGGCCAAGGCGGGAGGATCACTCAAGGTCAGGAGTTCAAAACCAGCATGAAAAAGGGCGAGACCCCGTTTCTACTAAAAATGGAATGAAATTAATTGGTCAACTAAAAATATATAGAAAAAAATTAGCCGGCACGGTGGCGCATGCCTGTAGTCCCAGCTACTCGGGAGGCTGAGGCAGGAGGATCGCTTTAGCCCAGGAGTTTGAGGTTGCTGTGAGCGAGGCTGATGCCACGGCACTCTAGCCTGGGCAACAGAGTGAGACTCTGTCTCAAAATAAATAAATAAATAAATAAATAAATAAATAAATAAAACAAGTAGAATTTATGAAAGTCATTTATTGAAAAAAAGGAAGAGGGGTTGAGGCCAGGGTGCCGTTTCCCCTCCAAGAGGAGGGTGCTCTGTGCCGACACCCTCCCAGCTGCCCTGTCAGGGATCACCGGCCTGCCCTCTGGGGAGAGTCTCTCCTCGGGTTCCAGCAGCCCAGGATGGGAAAAGGGTAGTGAGGCAGGAAAAAACAAAACTGTTTTTCTTTTAAATTCAGACAGAGTTAAGC
This sequence comes from Cheirogaleus major, assembly GCA_963574435.1. NCBI lineage: Eukaryota > Metazoa > Chordata > Mammalia > Primates > Cheirogaleidae > Cheirogaleus > Cheirogaleus major. Next base: position 16,873 of record CAUYPO010043429.1, read on the forward strand.
ACTGTGTCCATTAAAAAAATGATGTTGGAAATCATTCATTCATTCACAACAGCAAAAGTTCGGGGTCCCATACGTGGTACCTGTCTGAAGGCTGACAGCTAAGACGTTATGCACAAATGACCAAAATATTAATACAAGTAGAAAGTGTTATACGGATGCTGCTAAAATCTGCAGAAACTCAGCGGTGAGAGAGGTCACTTTTGGTGGGAAAGACAGGAAGGGGTAGTGACAGGGGTGGTGGCTTTTGAACTGAACCTTCAGGATAGGTAGGGTTTCCACGGTAGCGATGACAGACAGGGAAATACGATGGCCGTGGCCTGAGCGTGCGACTCCACCTCCTGGAGACTGAGTATCTTCCTCTATAAAATGAGGATTTGAGGATCTGGAAGGTTCTCACTCCCCGGCCCCCACCAATTCATCTGCGTTCCAGCATGCGGTGTGGACTTTAATTGAACATGGCTAATGTTTGCCTGGACCTTGACCAAGACATTTCCCACCCATCTTGTCTTTTATAGCACTGCTTGGTCTTCCTCTGTTTCCTTCCATTTATCCTCTTTAAGTTAATAATGAAATTATTAGATACTTAGATAAGTATACTTAGATAAGTATATTTGCCAGCCTTCGCCATGGTTATGCTGTGCGTGAACCACCCCGAGGTTGCGTGTTTGCAGCATGACTTTCCGCTCATGGGGCAGCTGGGGCAGCTGGTCCCACCGGCACTTCGCTGGGCGGCCAGCTGAGACTATGTCCTCATGGTCAGTTTCAAATCATGCTGTGGCCCCTTGCTTTGGTCTACACCGTCTCCTCACATGCTGCTTATGAGGGAAAAGGTACAGGAAGCATCATCAGATAAATCAACACAGAGCCCAGAAAATTCTCCAGAATCCTGTTTAATGTTAAGATGAATGTCCTAGAAATAGCTAAAGTCCAGCTGTGAGGGATGGCGGTCCGGGCTGTCTTCTGCAAGGGTTACACACATGACACAGTCACTCTTGTGTGATGAAGGTGATGGTGGGGATCCCAGGGACAGTAAATAAAACCTAGTATTTAAGAAGTGGGAATCGTTCTAGCTGAGGCAAGATCTTGACCTTTGTACTTTTTCTGGAGAAAGTGTTTGCTAAATAAATTATTCACGAAAGAGGAACCTCCAGAGGGAACCATTAGCCCTCTTTAGGAAGTCCTTTCCAGCAATCTTTATGTTCTGCAGCGGCGTTTATTTGCATGTGAATGATGAACTAATTAAAACTGATTTTTAGCTGTTTGTTAAAACAGGTCCAAAAGGAACTCTCTGCAGAAATTCCTGAGAATCAGCTCACATTCCAGGAGAGCTTTGAAAACACTGTGAACTAAAATAAAATTTTAAGGCTCAAACCCCCCCCCACACACACACACCAGCTGACTGAAAGGAATACCCTAAAACTAAATTGCCTCCCTTCTTGGGGACATCCTTTGTAACCCATTAACAGGCCTAAGGGTATGTAAGACAAACCTGCAGGTCCTCAATTTATACAACAAATCTATGTCCGTGGCTTGTCTCTGATAACAGCTCCTTATGTTGAAACATTTCAAGCCTCTAGACAAAGCTTCATGTCTTTAACCAATAACAAGCCGAAGAATCTTTAAACCCACCTATAACCTGTAAGCCCCGCCCCCCAGATGTCCCACCTTTTCGGGTCAAACCAATATATGTCTCCCACATATTGATTTATGACTTCACCTGTAACCCCTGTCTCCCTGAAACATATAAAACCAAACTGTAACCCAGCCACACCAAGTCTACTTGCTCAAGGCTTCTTGGGCGTGGCTGTGGGTCGTGGTCCTCAAATTTGGCTCAGAGTAAATCTCTTTGAAATTATTTTACAGAGTTTGGCCTTTCTTTCCGTTGACAATGCTAACTGGTGCATCTCAAAAAGAACTTTATAAAACAGACTTTAATTCAACTGAGTCTCTGAGACAATTGTTCTGAATTACAGTTTTCACTGCATCAAGCAATTTTACCCACCTACTGAAGACTTTTAACAGAGCATTTTAGGAAGGATAGCAAATGCAGAATGACTTTGGATGGTTTAACCTAGCTAAGTCAGGCAGACAGACCTGGCTGCACCTCACTGCCCTAAAGGACAGGCCCTGGGAAAGGCAGGAGGGCAGGAGCATCGTCCTTCCAGAGGCGGCTAAAACGAGTCTTCCCACGCAGGGTGCAGGCCGGCTGTCCCTACTGGTTCCTCTCTAGCAGTTCCGTGTGGTCGTGGCAGCGTGACTGGGTGTGAGTGTGAAAACATGTGTGTGTTTGCTATTTTTTGTTTCCAAATGATATATGCTTTTTTTTTTTTTTTTGAGACAGAGTCTCACTTTGTTGCCCAGGCTAGAGTGAGTGCCGTGGCGTCAGCCTAGCTCACAGCAACCTCAAACTCCTGGGTTCATGTGATCCTCCTGCCTCAGCCTCCCGAGTAGCTGGGACTGCAGGCATGCGCCACCATGCCCGGCTAATTTTTTCTGTATATATTTTTAGTTGGTCAATTAATTTCTTTCTATTTTTAGTAGAGACAGGGTCTCACTCTTGATCAGGCTGGTTTCGAACTCCTGAGCTTGAGTGATCCTCCCGCCTCGGCTTCCCAGAGTGCTAGGATTACAGGCGTGAGCCGATATATGCTTTTGATTACTATTTGTGGTTCCACTTTCTGGTAGCAGTAGACTTTGTCACCCTAATATGTTAAATATCTGCATCGTAGTGAACGGCATTTTTTACTTATTACCGTATGTTCAACTTCATGATCTGTGATTTGTGATCCTCTGTTCGTGGACTTAAAAATCAAGTGCATTTTTCCTAATTTTCTCTTTCTGCCCAAGTGCATGCGCCTCTCCCCCCACCAAATCTCTACTTTCCCAGTCACCTCCCGCCCCAGTCAAAACCCTTAAACTTTTGCAATTGCCACTTGGCAAGGCCGATGTTTATCTGCTTCGGTTCTGAAATGCGGTGCCAAATATTTCAACTGAACTTGGCCGTTAATCAAGCTAATCAAGGCACAGATTAAGCCGTCCAAATCCACAGCTTGCTCCCGAACAGCGAGGATGGGAGGGGGAGGAACGGAACACACTGGTACTGAGCGATCCTACTCTCCCTCTGTCTCCCCTTTCACCAAGAAAATTCCCTCCAGCTCCCAGCTAAATGCCCAGCTCTTTAGCCCTCCCTCCTTTGCACTGAGCTTCGGCGTTTATTAGTGCTTCTCCATCTCTTTCAACGTGCACACCTGGTTTTTTCCCAGAATTTTACTTTCTATAGTTTCATTACAAAAATCAATTTTTTAGTTTTACAGTAATCAAGTTTATAATTTTATCGCAAACGTCAGCTTGTTTGTCTTTTTCCTCCTTCTCCCATGTCCCTGTCACCTGCCCTCGTTCCGTTTTTGCCAATGTCTGACCAGTTTCAAGTTCAGGACGGCAGATTCAGCCCACGATGCTATTCCTGTCACAATCCGAGGGTCTGATATGTGAACAAACTTTCCCATTCTCGGATGGGTACCAGCTCCTGAGTTCTTGCCAACGCATACACACGTGACAGAGAAAAATGCTGCCCACACACCCACGGTGAGATCAAAGTAACGTGATGCTTTCAGTTGCTATTTCAAGAGAAGAAAACCTGTCTGTTCTATAGCTCTTGGCGTATCGTACATGTTCAGGACATGCGAAGTGAGATGTTCGTGGTCATCCTGAGGAGCAAAAGGAGGAAGTAATGGTGTTAAAAGGAGGCAGAGGTAGTTTATCTCATTTTAAATCCTCAGAGGAACTATAACCGCCTCTAACAAACAGCTCCAAATGTGTTGCAGAAAGAAAAGTGTAGATTTAGTGATCAAAAGGTGATAGAGAAAACCAAAACATGTAGTTTACATATTTAGAAGTGTGGAATCTACTACTTTTTAAGAATCTTAGGGTGACCAGATTAGCCTTTCTATGGGTTCTGGGTCTGGGTTGGACACGCTGGCAGGCTGACGGGTTTGCATGGCAGAGCAGATGTTTGGTAAAACCCAGAGTTTTGTCATGGAGTGATGGCTACCAAAAATACACTAATCGTCACTAACCACAAATGCTTATGCTCGAATTGAGACATTCTCAATATGCTTTTACTTGCTTAAAATCCGGGTAGTGAAAACATCCAGCATCTACATCACAGAAACACCATGATTTGTCCGGTGAAAATGCTTAGTCCTTGCTACACATTTGGACAACGGTCCCCACTCCCCCATCAAAACATTCTAATAAAAAATTCTGAATTATTATTCCTAAATCAAGTCTCTCATAGTTCAAAATAACAAACTGAATGTTTTAGTGCCTAAAGAATAAGATCTACTGTTACCAAAAAAGGAGAAGAATTGGTATGAAACTAGCTCAGGGGAAAAAGAGAAATCATATCAACTTGCCAAATGAAATATCTGTAGCTGATGTGTTTATAGCAGCTCTTCAAATTCCATGTGATCATATTTCCTTTCTCAAGTAATACATCCTTTCGAAACTCCATTTTAAAAGGGAAAAAAATTCATATTTCCAAATGTAGGATGTATCATTACTCCCTTATTATCATTACATCTTAATTCCTTTATATGTTGTCTAGAAATAGAAAATATCTATAAAGACAAATATCATACACATGCCGATTACACTCTACTTTTTTGAACCTAAATTTATCTCAGTCTTTTTTTTTATTTGAATATATATTTATTTAGAATGCAGCACTAATAGCATGATGATGAACTGTCACAAATCTGTACCAAGAAGCACACAATCTTAAACTGTGTTGTTTTTCACAAGTAATTTAAGTATAGCATTATTATTATTTGGTACTAGACTCAAAGATGACATTTAGATTCTTCAGCTTTGGAGCGTTAAGTAACATCAAAATGATTGTCTAGTCAGGCAGAGGAAAGAAACTCAAGTGCAGTTTTTTTTTTTTTCTGCCAGTTCCTTTGCAGTCAGATCCATCTTCTCACGTGAGAAATCATTAATTGGGAAACTTCAACAAACTTCCAGGTCTTATTCTTGATTACAACAGGGAATGAGCAGACCAGATCGTCAGGAACAACATAGGAGTTGCCATCAGAGATAACACCCATGGGCACAAACTCTCCCTCTGGGGCTCTAAACCAGATGTCTCTGACGTGGTCAGCAATGGCTTTCGCAGCAGACATCGCACCGGATAGTTTTCGAGCCTTGATGACAGCAGACCACGCTGCTGCACAGTCGAGATGAATTCTCCCTTGAGCCAGCTGTCATCTTTCAGAACTTCATAAACACCAACTTCTTTTCCATGCGACTTCACCTTGGCATGGTTGACATCTGGATACTGAGGCGAGGAATGGTTTCCCCAGATAATGACGTTCTTTACATCATCAGCAGTCTCACCGAGTTTAAGAGCAATTTGAGATTTAGCTCGGTTGTGATCCAAACGAGTCAAGCAACTGAAGCTCTCCTTGGGGATGGATGGAGCTGACTTGGACGCAGCAAGGCAGTTGGTTTTGGCTGGGTTACCCACAACAATCACCTTCACTGACTTCTTGGCATATTTTTCTTTTTTTTCTTTGTCTTTTTTTTTTTTTTTTTTGAGACAGAGTCTCACTCTGTTGCCCTGGCTAGAGTGCCGTGGCATCAGCCTCGCTCACAGCAACCTCAAACTCCTGGGCTCAGGCAATCCTTCTGCCTCAGCTTCCCAAGTAGCTGGGACTACAGGCATGCGCCACCATGCCCGGCTAATTTTTTCTATATTTTAGTTGGCCAATTAATTTCTTTCTATTTTTTAGTAGAGATGGGGTCTCGCTCTTGCTCAGGCTGGTTTCGAACTCCTGAGCT
>CAUYPO010043440.1:0-16289 GCA_963574435.1 Cheirogaleus major
GACAAAGCAGACAAAAATGTACACTGGGGAAAAGAATCCTTATTCAATAAATGGTGCTGGGAAAACTGGATAGCCACATGTAGAAGACTGAAACAGGACCCACACCTTTCACCTCTCACAAAAATCAACTCATGCTGGGTAACAAACTTAAACCTAAGGTGTGAAACTATTAGAATTCTAGAGGAAAACATTGGAAATACTCTTCTAGACATTGGCGTAGGCAAAGAATCTATGAAGAAGACCGCAAAGGCAATCACAGCAACAACGAAAATAAATACATGGGGCCTGATCAAATTAAAAAGCTTTTGCACAAAGAAACTGTCAAGAGAGCAAACAGACAACCCACAGAATGGGAGAAAATGTTCGCAAGCTCCACATCTGAAAAAGGGCTGATAACTAGAATCTATTTAGAACTCAGGAAAATCAGCAAGAAAAATTCAAACAGCCCTATCAAAAAGTGGGCAAAGGACATGAACAGAAACTTTTCAAAAGAAGACAGAATAATGGCCAAAAAACATATGAAAAAATGCTCAACATCTCTAATCATCAGGGAAATGCAAATCAAAACCACAGTGAGATATCACTTATCTCCAGTAAGAATGGCCTTTATCAAAAAGTCCCAAAACAATAAATGTTGGCGTGGATGCGGAGAGATAGGAACACTCCTACACTGCTGGTGGGACTGCAAACTAGTTCAGCCTCTGTAGAAAGCAATATGGAGATACCTCAGAGAGATACAAGTGGATCTACCATTTGATCCAGCAATCCCATTACTGGGCATCTGCCCAAAAGAACAAAAGACACTCTATAAAAAAGACATCTGCACTCGAATGTTTATAGCAGCACAGTTCACAACTGCAAAGTTGTAGAAACAACCGAGGTGCCCATCAATACATGAGTGGATTAATAAAATGTGGTATATGTATACCATGGAGTACTATTCAGCTATAAGAAACAATGGTGATATAGCACCTCTTGTATTTTCCTGGATACAGCTGGAACCTATTCTGCTAAGTGAAGTATCTCAAGAATGGAAAAACAAGCACCACATGTACTCACCAGCAAATCGGTTTCCCTGATCAACACCTAAGTGGACATATAGGAATATCACAACATATAGCAATAACAGCTGTATTGGGCAGATGGGAGAGGGGAGGGATGGGTATATACATACATAATGAGTGTGATGTGCATGTCCATCTGGGGGATGGGCACACTTGAAGCTCTGACTCCAGGGGGAAGGGGGATTAGGCAACACACGTAACCTAAACATTTGTACCCCCATAATATGCTGAAATAAAACAATAAAAAATAAAAAAATCATAAAAAAAGAAAACATGACTTCAACTGACATGAGGCTATTTTTTTACCTTTGTATTGTATATTCCACTTAATGTGAATAGCTCAGCACGGTGGCTCACACCTGTAATCCCAGCATTTTGGGAAGTCAAGGTGAAAGGATCACTGAGGCTAGGAGTTTGAGACCAGCCTGAGCAACATAACAAAACCTTGTCTGTACAAAAAAATAAGAAAAATTAGCCGGGCATGGTGGCACGTGCCTGTAGTCCCAGCTACTCGGGAGGCTGAGGCAGGAGGATTGCTTGAGCCCAGGAGTTGGAGGCTGCAGTGAGCTGTGATCGCACCACTGTATTCCATCCTGGGCAACAGAGTGAGATCCTGTCTCAAAAAAAAAAAAAAAAAATAGAATATAGCTGTACATTTTGCTGAAGAAAAACTTGTGTTTGATTCTAAGGTACTAGCCTATACCTCAGTGGTGGTATTGTTTATATACTATGTATTACCTTCTCTAAATTCTGAAAATTCAAAATTCCTTAACATTTGTCCATAAGGGTTTCAGGTAAGAATTGTGGATTTCATTTACACACATAATTTTTGTCTTTTTTGCTTCACTTTTGGACATGTGGGGTTGTAAAAGGTGAAAGATTGATACAATACAAAGAGAGACGAGAATATTCACGTTGAATTGTAAGTGCTGTGGGGCCTTCGCGTGGATGTGGCCTGCGCGGTCTTGGATATATGAGCTAGAGATAGGCGAGGTTGGGGTTGGAGAAGCAGATTTTGGGTTTATCAGCATATAGATGAAAGTTAAATTTTAAAGTTGTAAGCACGGATGCCAGAAAGCAAGGACTGCAGGAGGGCAACAGAGCATCCGTGTGTAAGGGAGCATGAAAGAGTCCCTGAAGGAAATGAGCTGAGTGCGGAGCAGGGGTGCGACCATTCCGGGCCGTGTCCAGCGGCTGCAGCCTTGGGTGACATGGTGGAGTCTGCTGGCTGTGACGCTCTCAATGGAGCCACCGGCAGATGTCAGAGCGAACCTGGCCACACGGAGTGTGTGCGGCGGGCGGGGCGGAAGGGGACTTTGAGGCCGCGCACAGGGATAGACTTGCACATTCCTTAGTGGCCGAGCGCCGGCCTCCGAAGCATGGTCTGCAGGCTTCCTGCGCTGTGGGCGCAGCCCCGCCGGACGACCTCTGCGGCCAGTGCTCTAGCGAGTGGCCCAGGCCCTAAGTGAACTGGCTACTCTGACGGCTTGGGAGGAGGTTGGTCCTCTTTGCCAGAAAAGGTTTTGCTTCCTTCGTGTTCATCCCTTCGGATGGCCGCGGCGGGACCCTCGGCGGCATTCGCGAAGTGCTGCCCGCAGCAGCCACGTTCGGAGGCGGCGGCCCGTCTGCCCTGGCCTGCCTGCAGCAAAGCTCCCGCGTTCGGCCTCCTGCCTTCCAGAAGGAAAATCCAGTTTTCATTTTCAGTTGCATGTTCTCAGCCTGAAAATGTGGGCTTTTGTTCATTCTAATTCGCCTACATCTTCGCAAAACAAAAGTTCGCTGTAGAGCGATGCGGGGGCTGCGCGCAGCCCAGCCACCGCACAGAAAGCTGGCGCCGCGGAGAAACCCGCACGTCCAGGGTGCCAGCGCGGGTTCTGCCGCCACGCACACTGGCGACGTCGCGTCTTTCTCTCGGGGAGCAATGGGCATTTGTTTGGCATTGTTTACATTTAGTTTCACTGCTTTATATTTCATTTCAAATGGCTCTGAACTGTTGTTAAGTGGGTGAAAAAATGAGTTAATTTCTTGAATATTTTAAATAGTTATGATAGGTTCTAATTTTACCTACAATGGAAACATTTGAAAGTTTACAAGTTAACATTATTCTGACAAGCTAATATGAAGAACATTAAACAACAATTTCAGTGTAGATCATAAAACAAATACTTATAGCAAAAGATCTTAGCACTTAGAACTAATTTCTGTGTACATTTTCTTTAAAAAAAATTGCTTCTCTTCCAACACTACTGAACTGCACACTTAAAATTGTCAAGATGGTAAATTTTGTTGTGTGTATCTTACCACAATTAAAAAAAAATACTTCCCTTCCAAATCTTCAAAACTTGGAAGCATTCATTTGGTGAAGAAGGTATAGTTGTCCCTCGGTATCCAAGGGGGATTGGTTCTAAGACTCTCTGCAGATACTAAAATCCACAGGTGCTCAAGTGCGTGATACAACACGGTGTGGCGTTTGTATATAACCTACACATCCTCCTGTGCACTTTATTTTTTTTTTGAGACAGAGTCTCACTCTGTTGCCCGGGCTGGAGAGCGGTGGCGTCAGCCTAGCTCACAGCAACCTCAAACTCCTGGCCTCGAGCGATCCTCCTGCCTCAGCCTCCCGAGTAGCTGGGACTACAGGCATGCACCACCATGCCCAGCTAATTTTTTCTATATATTTCTAGTTGTCCAGCTAATTTCTTTACATTTTTAGTAGAGACGGGGTCTCGCTTTTGCTCAGGTTGGTCTTGAACTCCTGATCTTGAGCAATCCACCTGCCTCGGCTTCCCAGAGTGCTAGGATTACAGGTGTGAGCCACCACGCCCGGCCCCTCCTGTGTACTTTAAATCACCTCTAGATTTCGTATGGTACCTAATACAATGGAAATGCTATGTAATCAATTATTATGCTGTAATTTTATTTTTTTATTGGTGTGTTGTTATTTTTTATTGTTCCCTTCCCCCCCCCCCCCAGATATTTTCAGTCTTCAATTGGTTGAATCCACAGCGGTGGAATGTGCAGATACGGAGGCCAGCTGTACTTGCAATGACTGCTTATTTAAGTTTGAGATAAATTGTGGGCTTCTTTTCATATAAAGTCAGTGATTGTAAAGGTTTAATTTGAAAAAAAATCCTTCAGAGTCTGTAACTTTAGAAAAGATTACTCAGCATCACAGAATAAGAGGGCAGCGAGAGATCTAAGAGTCACCTTGAGATTTTCGAATAACAATTCACTGCTCTATGAATGGGCAAGTTGAATTCCAGGTCAGGTCGAGCACCCGACACCACGTTCCAAGGGGAGCCACTGGGCGGCGAAGTACAGGGTGAGGCCTGAAAAGTCAAACAAGCTCTAGAAAACTTGTTTCAGCGGTCCTGTTCCACTTCACCTCCCGACCCCACCCAGAAGCAGCCGCTTGCACTGTCTCCACCCCAGGTCGTGGGTGCGGGGGCATGGCAGCTACCACCCACCGTCACCGCCCTTCCACCCACCTCCCAGCCAGGTCGCGTCGCGATGCAGCGAACAGTCCGTGTTCACACTGCTGTGATAATGACGCGCCCGTCACAGCTGAGCCTGTGCTAGACTATGACAGCTTTTCTTGCTATGATTCTTTTTTGAATCAGTAATGTCTTTAGTGTTCACATATGTCAACTGCTCTGTCCATTGTGCCTTGGAAACATGTCTCTGGTGGCCTCACGGGCTCCAGTCTGGGCTGGTTCCCCTTTATGCTGTGACTGTGGAGACTCCCTTCTTTTGTTGGCCCCTTCACTTTTTTGCGACAGTCCCGTGTTGCCCAGGCTGTGCGGGGCCACTGCTGCTCACATGGGAGCTTCGAACCCTTCCTTTGTGCGTCCCACGTCCTCCTTAGTTCAGCCCCTCAGTCTGGTTGAGTAAAAGCTTCCCCATAAAGGGTACGTAAAAAGTAAAATTTTTGAGAACTGATAGGTCTGCAAACCTTTTTATTCTACCTAACCTTACACCAATTGAAGTCAGAGATAACTTTCCCTCAGAATTTTAAAGGTACTGATCTATTTTTTTCTAATTTCTGATGTTATTTGATGCATTCAGATTCATATGAAAATTTTTTTGTTTTTGCTTTTATTTCAGGGTATTCTTTGTACTGAAATTCATAACCTACCTTAGTGTGGGTCTATTTTCTTCTACTGTGCTGGGCATTGGAAACTGATGGTTTTCAGTTAAATTTTCTTGGATTATTTCACTAATGATTTCCTCTCCTCTGTTTCTTCTGTTCTCTCTTTGTGGGTTGCTTGTTATTTAGACGAGGCCCTTTTTTCTGGTCTTTTCTTTCCTACTTTCCAACTGTTCTTTTTGTACAACTTGGTGAGTGATTTCCTCAACTTCATCTTCTAACCATTCTATTGAGCTTTTAATTTCTATTTTCATTTTCAAGATTTTATTTTCTGAATATTCCTTTTTTTAATGGAGAAAATTTTTTTTACTATTTCAAAATTCAAGGGTAATAGTGGCAGTTCTTTAACGTTTTCTTCTCCCTGCATAGTCCCACTTTCTTCCATATTGGGTTGTGGGGTTTTGTTTTTGTTTGTTTTATTTGGTTGTTTTGATCCTACCTTTCACCCTAGAGCGTTCTTCCAGTGCCTGGTGACTCCGCTGTCTGTACGGCTTTAAGTGGAGGCCACAGAGAAGCGGACTGGAAGCAGCTGGTGCATGTGAACAGGATTTGCTGACTGTGGCGTCTCTGAAACTGCTGCTTCCTTGGGAACCCCTGATATCAGCCGTCAGATTTCTCACGGAAGAATCTTCTCTTCTCCTGGCTGAGAGCATAAGCCTGGCCGTCAGTGTGTAGATAGCAAGTAGGAGGAAAGGGCTGGTTTTAAATATTCTGAATATTTATTTAAGTAAATAAATTATTTAAGTTTATACTTTCAAATTACCCTCTGTGTCAGTCAAGGTCCAAGAGGGTTGCCTGTAAATGGATACAGAGAACGTTAAAGGATACTGTATGGCTAAGGAAGAGAAACCAAGGCAGGAATAAACTTGGAAAGGGCTCTCGCACCCCAAGTCAGGATTCAGAGCCTGCTGGAGAAGGTGCGGTGGCAGCCCACCACTCAGGTGGCAGAGCTTGCTGGATTGCCCCAGGTGAGAGCTGGGCACAGTCACCAGCCAAGCGGGAAACTTCCCTTTGGGTGCCTCAGGCTGACACTGGCAAGCAGGGCACCATGGCTGGGACTGGCAAGAAGGAAACACACCACCGGGGCACGGGCGGGCCAAGGCTGGCACACTCCTTCAGGAGACGAGTGGACAGGAAATGCAGCAGGGTCTGGCAAGTGGAAACACATCTCTAGGGTGTCTGTGAGCTGAGGCTGAGGGCCAGGCTCAGAGGGGGTCAGGACTTCGGGAGCCACCTACTAGCCAGGGAGGCAGTCACGGTCCGGGGCCAGGGCTCCTTGAGGGATTTGGGCTCTAGATCACAGCTGGGGCTGAGCCCCACTGGATAGCCCCCAACTGTGCCACTGACAACCAGACGGAAATAAGAAACAGCCAACTGAAGCATGCCAGAGCCAAGAAAAGATGCCCCTTTCTCTTGCACTTGACAGTGCAAGGGGGAAAATCAGAGGGCCCTGGGCCGCTGCCACAGAGCAGGCAGTTGTGTTAGTTGGCGAGGGCTGCTGTAAGAAACAGGCTAGGTGGCTCAAACAACACAACTTGATTGTCTTACAATTCTGGAGGCTAGAAGTCCAAAATTAAGGTCTTGGCAGGATGGATTCCTTCTGAGGGCTGTGAGGGAAGGTTCTGTTCCAGGCCTCTCTCAGCTTGTAGATGGCCATCTTCTCCCTTTGTCTCTTCATAACATTTTCCCTCCATGCATGGCTCTGTGTCCAAATTCCCCTCACATGAGGACACTAGTCATACTGGATTAGGGCCCACCCTGAAGACTGCACTGGACCCTGGTTTCAGGGGTCATCAGATTGGGTCCCCAGGAGAAAGGACCTTGCAACAACAAAGCAAGCACAGACTGTGCAATTCCCCCAGTCCTGCCCCCAAAAGAATTATGGCCATTTACTCAGGTCACCGGATACTGGAGAAAGGGGAACACCCAACTATTTTGAGGGCCATTGGATGCAAGGTCTGAGTTGACAGCCTCCTGAAGCATCATCGTGGTGGGAGCACGTGGGGGCAGGGAGTGCCGGCCGAGGTATAAATGTACAGATAACATGCAAGTGCTCACATTACAACTGCACTCTCAGCCTGGGCAACACAAGACACAGTCTCTACAAAAAAAAAATTTTTTTTTTAAATTAGCTGGGCATGGCGACAGGCACCTGTAGTCCCAGCTACTCAGGAAGATGAGGCAGGAGGATTCTTGAGCCCAGGAGTTGGAGGCTGCAGTGAGCTATGATCTCACCACTGGACTCTGGTCTGGGCGACAGAGTGAGAGCTTGTCTCTAATACAAAGAAAAAAAAGAAAAAGAAATAAAAACTGAACATGTTCTTGTGGATCCATCTGGTGTTCATTATTTCCTTATTTCTGTACATGTAACTCGAACTGACATACTCAGCAATTGTCGTGAACCCTGACGTTACATCTTTGGCCTGTGGGATACAGGCCATTCCGTATGGTAACGAAGGCCAAACAGAAACCTCTGAAACTGCTGTGCTTGCCCTTCCCACTCCATTGGCCAAAATAGCAAATAATTTGCTCTTTTCAGATCAGGAGACCAGAAGCAATTCAGAACCACATGCAGCAGGCAACAACACATACGTACAATTTTGCCCCGGGGCTGCGTTAACTCTCTGACGTAATAAGGTCTGAAGACATTTGGGCACCCCGCAGAATGAGCTAGATGAGCCCTAAGGGGCTAGCATGCTGGAGGCCCTGGCAAGGCACACGTGGTCCACAATGTAGGGGATAAACCTTATGGAGACTCAAGCGTCATCCACAGCAACAGGATTTTTATGAATCTGGTAGCCAGGGTGTGCCAAAACATCTCTCCAAAGAATAGTAAAAGACAAATCCTTGCTTCTTGTTGCTCCTACATGAAGCAAAAAGCCTGGTGTGCCTCTGGGTTCTGGTAACAGCACATTCCACACCCGGCAATACTGCTTAGCCCCTGTACCAGCGGATATAAAATGCTGCTGGTTTTAGGTGGAGTCTAGACTAGGAAAGGGCTGTGCAGCAAACACGAGCGGAGGTGTAAGCAGCCAGCCCTGTCACTAGAGGCATTAGTAATTGTGGTGGGAAAAGATTTCGAGTGCGGCTATGACAACCCCAAATGGCAAATCACAAAGGGAGCTCCTGAGGTTCTGGAGCAAGGCCATGACATCTGCAGTGAATTCTATGCTTCTGGGAAAATAATTTCTAGTTCTGTACCCTAGTAGAGATGGAGCGCCTGTGTCCACATTTTCCCACAGAACCTAGTGACCGTGCACTTGGAACTGCCATCAAGAGCTGGGTTTTGTCAAACCTGCCATGCGAAAAGGTCAGTAGTATATCCAGGACCAAGTATGGGCAAGACCAGAGGGCACAAGCCAGCTGCAAGAGCATGCTGCCAGATCCCCACTGTCCCCCACCACTCCTGCCACAGCTCTGCTCTCTCAACTCGCACCTCCAGCATGTGGGGATCCACTGTGATGAGCTGTTGGAGGAAAAAGCCCAAGTTTCTTTCATGGATGAGTTGGCCTGGGATATGGATTTAAGCCATATATGGACTGCAGCCTCACTCCGGTGTAGTCTTGAGGGACAGTGGCAAGGGCAGACTTCTGGTTTCCAGTCCAACATATAAAGAGTTTGGAAGTCATCACTCCCATCCCACAAGAAAAAGCTGAAAAGAAAATCAACAGCTCTTCTTAGATCAGAGAACTGAGGCCACAGGGCAAACCACTGTCCCCAAAAGTGGAGACAGGTGAATACAGAGAATCAAAGCTTACTGGAGCAGAAGCCCAGATGATTTTAAGAACCCATAGGCCCAGTGCTGGAGCCAGATGAGTTCCTTGTACCCAGTACATTATGTCCAGCTTTCAGCAAAAAAATCACAAGCCATTGAAGAGACAGAGCAAGCATAAGAACCACACTCAGACAATGGCAGAGATTTTGGAATGATCATCTTCAGACCAGGTATTTAAAATAACTATGACTAATATGCTAAGATTTCTAATGGAAAAATGTGGACACCATGCAAGAACAGATGGGTAATGTAAGCAGAGAAGTGCAAACTAGAATAAAAAACACTAACAAAGATGAAGAATGCCTTGGATGGGCTCATCAATAGAATGGACAAGGCTGAGGAAAAAAATCAGTGAGCTTGAAGTTACGTCAACAGAAACAGTTACACAACTGGATTGAATATCCAAAATTGGAGAAAGGAAAAAAATATTTTGAAGCAATCACAACTGAGAATTTCCCAAAATTGACAGATACCAAATCATAGATCCAGGAAGCCCACAGAACACGAAGCAGGATAATATAAAAAAAAAAATCTATACATAGGCATATTATATTCAAACTGCAGAAAATTAGAGAAAATTGAAGAAAACATTCCTTTTATGCCTAGTTTGTTGAGGAATTTTTATCACAAAGGATGCTGCATTTAATCAAAAACATTTTCTGCATCTATAATGATATGGTTTTTGTTTTACATTCTGCTTATGTGGTGAATCACATTTATTGACTTGCATATGTTGAACTGCCCTTGTTCCTGGGATAAAATCCACTTGATCATGGTGTATTATCTTTTTGATGTGCCATTGGATTCAGTTTGCTAGTATTTTTGTTCAGGATTTTTGCATCTATGTTCATCAGGGATTCGTCTGTATTTTTCTTTGTAGAGACAAGGTCTCACAATATTGCCCAGGCTGGTCTCAAACTCCTGGCCTCAAGCAATCCTCCTGCCTCAGCCTCCCAAAGTGCTGGGCTTACAGGTGTTAGCCACTATGCCTGGCTCTGTAGTTTCCTTCTTTCCGTTGCATCCTTTCCTGGCTTTGGTATCAGCGTGATACTGGCTTTGTACAATGAATTAGGAAGGATTCCCTCCTCCATCTCTTGGAACAGTTTCAGTATGATTGGTACCAGCAGCGACCATTTCTTTATGTAAATTTCTTCCCCCTAACCAATTATATTTGAATATGAAAAATAATTACCTCTTTAACCAAAGTGAAGAAAGTTACTGCCTGGTCTTTGCCCAAAGAGCAATGTGAACTCCTTTTGGCTGCAGTTGTAGAATTCTGCAACTAGAAAATATATAGATTCCGATGAATCTAATGATTTGGATGTTTTGTCATTAATGACCATTGCCTCAAAAGTGGTAGAACCCCTAGAAGAGTTCTCTATTGCACAAACACCTGATTATAATAAGAAACGGTAATTTCTCTGGCTATATCAATTATGATGATAATATATTCATGTCCATCCTCTTATGTTTGCCTGCCTATACCTAAATCCAAACTGGTTTCTTTACTTGATAAATTTCTTTATTCCTTTTGCATCTTGCTGTGATTTTTTTTTTTTTTTTTCCTTTTTAGTTGGTGAAAACCCGTTTCCATTCAAATTTCTCCAGGAAAAGAAAAAATGATTTGCAGGCTTATAGAGCACACTTAAAATAAAATAATAAAAAGCAAAAAGGAAATGCACAACTACCTGGTAACCATTGGTAAATGATAGTGAAGTAACTCATTATTTTCAAACTTGCATAAAAGGGGAAAGAGTCCTGTCTTTCCTATACAAACTACATCACTGGGTAACCAAATAGTAGAAGAGGGAAAGTTTCTCTATTGCAGCTAACAAACAGAGGATGATATAATTATTAATAGAATACTGCCATTGTGTAACTCCCAACTGATGCATCTAGGCATTGATCATTAATGCCAACTAATAACCCAAAGAGACAACTGGACCTTATGTGCCATTGATGGAAGAATACCACCACCTATTAAGTAATACTACCCCCCCAACAAAACATAATAAATATCTGAATCTGATTAAGTCTGCGGATCCGAAACAAATTTACAGGAGACACAAAAGCCAGAGGAATATGCTGATACCAAAGGGATGCGATCAGCAAAATGTGGGAAACTCTACAGTGCAAATAACTTTTTCTTCATAAATTAATTGCAAAGAAAAAAATAGAGATAACATGGATTGGGACTCTTTGCAATATATGGACTTTTGATTTGAAACATTACTTGTAAGAACTAAAATGTGAATTTATTATGAAATTATTAACTTTTTGATGTAATGGTACTTCTGTTTTAAGTATGTATTTTTATCTTTTAAAGATATATATTGAAATATTTACAAAAGAAGCATATGTTCTGTGGGAATGCTTCAAAATAATATTGGGGGGGGGGAGCATGAGTGGAGATGGATTAGCCATGAATTGGCTAGATTAGCCATTAATTGTTGAGACTGAATGACTGTTACCTGGGGTTTCATTATGTATTGTACGCTTTTATGTAGGATGAAATGTTTCCATGATGATTTTAAAAGATATAAATCAACACCCCCAACAAAAAAGAAACGAATCACCACTTGAATTTAGGAAGTCTTTTTTCAGTATCTGAGGAAGTATCTGAAAAACAAACTTTAACAGTACTCTTCTTACACTGGTTAATAAAACAATCAGACTCCAATAATGCAGACTACAATACAGGTGAGGAGGAGCAAATCAGAAGGCGGGTGTAGGATAAAAACTTACCCACTGGGTACAATGAACACTGTTCTGGTGATGGGCACACCAAAAAGCCTGACTTAAATCATTATACAAGGTATCCATGTAACAAAAACACTTGTACCCTCTTAATATTTTGAAATAAAAATTAAAAAATAACAGGTGAGACTGGTAATTCATTTCTAGTTCTTCAGCCTACATATTTAATACCTCCTGTCCAAAAGCCTGCCAACACATTGGGAAACACAATATCCACGAATGTAATTACGTATTAGTCACTATTCTATCAAAACAGAAGGCTACTCAGTTCTTCACCAATAAGTTTTAAGAAAGCCACTAATTTCAAAAAATTTTTCCTCTTTATTCAAACATAAAACACATTTACAGCATGCAGGTTAACTTAAAATTATATGGCGTCTTCCCAAACCAAGTATCTCTGAATGTGTCTTCAAGCACTGAAAATGAACCAACATATTCCACAGGTAGACTCAGACTCTCCTCTGTAACCTCATGTCAATTGAGTTGAATTAAGCACAAACCGAGAGTTATGCATAGTAGTTTTCTTAAGTTAGGCAAATAATTTAATTGATCACCATGAATAAATATTATTCTCTTATTTCACTGAGTTTCTCTTCTGAACCATTTATCAATACCACTCAGAGGAAAATTAATATATCCAGTCAAAAAGACACTGCAAATTGAAGTAAGGTCAATATTCTAGACGATCAGACGTTTTCATTTGTAAGAGTAAGTGCTGTGTTTAACCTACCATAGCAAAAAGAGCAGTTCGCAGAAAACAAATTTATGAAATTCTTGGTACACTTTAAGAAAGTTTGAAATTATAAATAGAAAAGAACCATTAAGATATTTTAAAAAACCTAACATTGTATACTCTGAATCACAGGCTAGTTACAATTCATTGTTTGTTACACAGCACCAATACCCATGATACATCTCACAAGAATGAACTAACATATTCAGACAAAAAAGAAAAAAATTTTGCTTCATGAATATTGCCAAAGAAGCAAGTTTTCACGTGAAAACAAAATGTGAGTGTCTATGTGAATGCAACCAAATGTTTCTCCATTTAGAATGCTATCATCATAAAGAGGCTGTAGTACTTTTTTTTGTTTACTGTATTACTTGTATCTTGCTGCACACCAAGATTTCATCTCAATTTTTGGAGTGTTTCTTTTGATCAATTCTAAGGCAACATAATCATTTTAGAGGTTGCAGACTACAACAGCAAAGATCAACTGTTAAAAAAATAAATAAATAAATTTCTTTTAAAATCAAAATTATTATAAAAGTGGAAATTACAATAGTTAAGGAAATAGAAAAATAAGCCAATTATGATCTGAGTCTTCTGACCATGGCTCCAAATTTAATAATACAAATATCTGTGTATAAAACTTTTTCAAAAAGTTAATTCTGCCAGCTAGATCTTAACACAGAACTTTCCAAGTTTCTCTACTGACCAAATAACCTTAAATCCCATTCTCTGCGTATTTCTGCTAATAGTTACAGTCACCCCCCCACCTCTGATGAAGCAAATATTGAAATCTCTTTCCCTATTACTTTTATACTTTCCTAAAATAAACTGTTGACTTAGTTTAATCATCTGAGGAAAAAGTGGCAAAAATAGGTACACTTTTAGTACTGACTACAAAATTATGGGCTATAGCCAACAAAATAATTTGAGGATTAGTGACTTGCAAACAATTTGCTATTTTTAGACTAAAATAAATAAATTATAGTGTATTATTTAGTGTAGCAGGTAAAAAACATCTCAGGGATTTGAGACCAAAATTTATCTACATATTTTTTAAAAATCCACCATGTATGTGCCCTGTTTCTTCACATTTTTCTCAATTTCCATAGGCTGTAAATTTAGATCAGCCAATAAAGTACTAATAAGATAAAATTATGTTTATTCCTATAATATCTTAATTCATTTCACTATATTAATTAAAGATGAAAAATTAGTATCTGTCTAATTTCTTATATTAGCTAGCAGGCTCACAACAAAGCAGGATATTTTCATTCCATCAAGCTGTTGAATATAGAATCAGGAAGAAGAGATACACAATTCCTTTTCTAAACTCTCTTAAACTGAGATCTGCTTTTGATATTGTAAAATATTTCTATTCAAAACAACTCAGCAATAGACTTTTCATGAGATAACAATTAAGTAGCCTTGCTCAGTCTCAAATGCCTAATTAGGCAGTTGTAAGGTTTCAGTGCTCAAATAGTAGTTTTCAGAAGCAAACTTCAGAAATGATAAAAATAATTTTAGCCCTGATATCATTTCAAGGGATTTTAAAATACAGTACTGACCTGATATATTTTGTGGGCATGTAGTGTTATAAGTGGTAAAATTTAAGACACTTAACCTAAATGTTCCATTTACCCTAAAAAAAAAAAAGGGAAGACATTTTAATAGGAAAAGAAAAAGAAGCAGCAATAGCAGCTAGGTAATTTAAACTGAGATTCCTATAAGGTATGGTTAGCTTGGCACAGTAAAAACTAAATTTAAGACAAGAAAGACAAACTGTGTAATAAATAGGGCCACAGTTGCAAACTGTCATTTTTCCCTCCTAAGATGCCACAATTGCACGCTAGTTGTGTTGGGAAGCAGCAAAGTTTACAAGAAGAGTGGGCGGGAAACAGCTGTACAGGCCAGGTATAATTTATACATTTAAAAAAAAGTTATAATTCTACAATCCCAAGGGGGTAGAGGTTAGCCACTGAATGACTCTTTGATACCATGTCCTCTTCATACTTCAATTGCTTTTCAACACCTGAAAATGGGAGAAAACACAAAGAGAGAATACATTTAGTTTTACAAAACTCATGCTTGAGATAATTATGAAGAAGAATGCAACAAGGAAATAAAATATCCCAATAGTTTATAAACATTCTAGCTAATAGCTCTGATCATTTTCCCCAAAATTAAAGAAACCACAATATTAAATGATTCGATTTCTTCTCCTTTTATTTACCTCCTCTACTGAGAACTACTTATGAGCAAGTACAGTGTTTAAAAGGAGGCTAGTCCTTAATATGTTTTTATTCTCTGTAATAAAGCCATGGGTGAGCTGATACATTAACTGTATTTGTTTTAAAAAGAAAAAGAAGGCTAATCTTTTAACCAGCAGACTGGTCAGTAACATTCTTAAACCAAGGACAACTTGCAACTAGTAGTTTACAAGAGGGAAGGTGAAAAAGTGGAGGAATAGGGATAAATAGGAAAAAAAAAAAACAGTGAAAGAATTCCTGTAGTTGTTACCTGGAGCCATCCTTGTATTAACTGCCTACTTACCTATGTATGAATTTAGAAAAACTCAACCTGTTTAAACTATTATGTAAGCCAGAAGAACTGGGAACTAAAGGTAACAGTATTATTCAGACATTGTCATCCTTTCCAAAAATAAACCCAGTGTTTGGAAATGTTTTTCTTAACAAAAATTTCTCTGCAAAGAATTTAACTTTTGAACAATTTATCACATAAGTAGATTGTATATTTCCCAATCATGGTTTAAGACTGATTGAAGAGTTTAAAAAGACCTGCTATCCTTTGGACCAGCAATGAAACAAACCTGTAAACAATTATACTTTCATATTATAATTTTCAAGTCTTGAAAACTTAGTTTAGCTGGTTCAGCTATCTTTTGTTTTTTTTTCCTGAGACAGAGTCTCACTCTGTTGCCCAGGCTAGAGTGCAGTGGCATCAGCCTAGTTCATAGCAGCCTCAAACTCCTGGGCTCAAGCGATCCTCCTGCCTCCGCCTCCCAAGTAGCTGTGAATATAGAAGGATCCCACAACTAAACTAAATTAAACTACTGTCACTATAATGGGATCAGCTATATTTAACAAAGGCCATGGTCTATCATCTCTGCAAATGAGATATGAGTTCAAAGTTTACATATGAATTTTAACATGAGAAAAATATTCAAAGAAGGAAAAACTTTTATCGGTATGTATGCTCTGAAAATCCCCTTGTGTAGCTCCCAGTTCCAGAAAGGTATGAAAAGGCAGCTCTCATCCACAGAATACTGTGTGCTGGGTAACATCTTAACTCGTGTAATTCTCAAGAATGATTTCCAGGCCGGGTGCAGTGACTGACGCCTGTAATCCTAGCACTCTGGGAGGCCGAGGTGGGCAGATCGTTTGAGCTCAGGAGTTCGAGACCAGCCTGAGCAAGAGCAAGACCCCATCTCTACTATAAATAGAAAGAAATTAATTGGCCAACTAAAAATACATGTAGAAAAAAATTAGCCGGGCATGGTGGCACATGCCTGTAGTCCCAGCTACTGGGGAGGCTGAGGCAGGAGGATCACTTGAGCCCAGGAGTTTGAGGTTGCTGTGAGTGAGGCTGACGCCACGGTACTCTAGCCCAGGGAACAGAGTGAGACTCTGTCTCCAAAAAAAAAAAAAAAAAAAAAAAAAGATATACAAACATTTACCATGGAGTATGTAACTGGGAAAATACAGACATGGCCTGAGAAGACAGTAGAAATTACTCCCTCCCAGAAATAATCTGTGTTATTGTTCTTATTTCTTTATTTCCAGTCTCTTATTATTT
>CAUYPO010043442.1:0-17941 GCA_963574435.1 Cheirogaleus major
ATCATGTAAAGTCCTAAGAATAGTGGCAGGCCCATAGTAGGCACTCGCAAAATTTGCTGTATTATTATTTCACTATTAGTGAGATGGAGAAAGTTGCATTTACCAGTACTTCTCTCACAGAGAACACTGTATCTGTTTGGATACTGTATCTGTTTGGATACTTTGACTAGTTGCTAGGGTGTGAGCCCTCTGGCCAAGGGATCTATCCTTTTTTTTTAAATTTCAAAATATTATAGGAGTACAATGTTTTGGGATATATCCTTGAGTAACAACAAATGGTTGCTAAATTGTCTTTATTTAAGGAGGGTACATTTGAGCAACTGCAGGCTTTTGTTTATCTGAGTAAGATGTGCAAGTTTTGGGCCAGAGCTGAATTGTTTGAAACAAGAGCGTCTGGGCATGGTATGTGGCAAGGGCAAAAAGGATGTATTAGTTCTCTGTTGCTGCTGAGACAAATTATCACAAATTTAGTGTCTTAAAACAACACAAATTTATTATTTTACAGTGCTGGAGGTCAGAAGTCTGAAATGGATCTTACTGGGCTAGAATCAAAGTGTCAGCAGATGGTATTCCTTTCTGGAGGCTCTAGGGGACAGTCCGTTTACTTGCCTTTTCCAGCTTCTAGACGCTGCCTACACTCCGGCTCATGGCTCCCTCTCTCTATCTGTAAAGCCATTTCAAGTCCTCCCGTCACATCACTGTGACCTCCACTTCTGCCTTCCTCTTACGCTTTTAATGACTCCCTTGATAATCCAAGATAATCCCCCTGTATTAATGTCAGCTGATTAGCAACCTTAATTCTGTCAGTAGCCTTAATTCCATCTGCAGTCTTAATTCTCTTTTGCCATGTAACCTAACATATTCGTGTGTTGTGGGGATTGGGCCATGGACATCTTGGAGTCAGGGCATCATCCTCCCTTCTACCAAAGATTACTGCTGGTGGGAAGGAAATGAGGCATAAACATGTCTGATGAGTATCTGGGGAACTTGCCGTGGGTGTGCAGCTCCTCTGTCTTCCTTACAAAGGCTTCAGTGCTTAGATGCTTTGTGGAATGTATTAAATATTTTTTTGGGGGGGTGCATGTAAAGACAAGTGGAATCTTGCTTCAAGGGTTGGCAAGGGGCTTCCCTCAATGTGAAGTGCCGAAAGCTGGGTCACACATTCACTCACTCAGCTCATATGAGTCAGGCCAGGGTCAAAGTGCATAGCCTTCAAGTCATTCACAATCTATTGGAGGAGACGGGTGTACACACAGGTAAGAGTCACCTCGGGATAGGAAGATCAGTAACGGGCTGAACAGTCAGAGCACAACGGAAGCACCCAACTTAGCCTGGAGAAAGGAGAACCCAGGAAGACTTCCCTGAGGGAGTGACACCTCATCAAATTCACCAGGAGAAAATAGGGCAGCACACTGTAGGCAACCTGGACCATCACAGCAAGGGCACGGAGGTGCAGGTGCAAGCTGGCGTGTGTGTGTATGTGACCGTAAGCACAGTCCTAGCCCGCTAGTGGCACTCAGTGAACACTCCTGGAATGAATACTTCAGTGCTCTGCTGTCCTGTCTCTGTTTCTCAGCAGATCCTACCCCTTAACCACATAGGAGATAACTCTTTTTGGGGAAGTCCCCCCAGAGTTGCCATGCCCTACCTGAGAAGTCTTTTTTCAGGCTCTTTCATTAGGAAAAAGAGGAAAGTTTGTATTATATCTGATCTCCAATATAATAATAACTCTTCACCTCTGAAGAATGCCTCACACTTTACTGAATACTTTCATTTGGAACATCTCAACCTATCAGTTTTTATTTTCAGCCGAAGAAACTGAGGCTCGGAGAATTAACTACTATTTCTCAAGGCCACATGGCCATGTGGAAGAACCAGGGCTGGATGCCACAGCCAGGCCCCGAGCACCTGCTAATTGCTGAATGTCTTGCCCTCTTCCCTCTGGCTGCGGAGGCACCTGGGGAGCTTGCCTGGTTTCCCCCTCTTCCCCGGAAGGAGTTTCCTGAGAGTGGAAGTGAGACCTGAGGGCATAGAGAGTGTGCATTGTTCAGCTGCACCTGGAGGTGAGCTCATGTCAGCAGACAGGGCCGGGCAGGCAGCGCTAGGCTGGGGAGGGCCCAGGCAGTTCCCTTGGCCCAGGTCCCTACCTCCATCTTTGCCGCCTCTTTCTGGGAACTGGTCCCTTCCCTGAGTCCTGGCTGACCATCAGGAGGTCAGGGACCTGGTGAGGCCAGGAAAATCCTTCAGTTTCCCCTGAAACTGAAAACGAGAGGGTTGGGTTATCTTGGAGTTTCCCTAAGTGTGGTCTGCTGACATGAGTCCTAAGGAACACTCCTCAGGAGAAGAGTTGCATGGTCAAACATGCTGGGAAAACCAGTGATTTCATCCACCTCTGGATGCTCATGGTGCACACCGGCATATTAAAGGCTCTGAGAAGTCCTGAAGTGAAGAAATCCAAGTTCGCATGTGTTTCTCAAACAACTGATTTGACCACAGAAGCTTTCTCATACTCCTGACTTCATAGTGTTCCACTGATAACACTTTGGGAACTGTTGGAATAGATGATCTCTGAGGTCTGTCCTCTACCTCCAAAAATATCAGCTCTTTGAGGCTAGGGACTATTGTTGATGTTTGTCATATATTGATAATTTTGGCTGCCCAGGGCCTAAACCCCCATCCATGTCCTGAGGGACTCTCATGTGAGGCTTGGAGGGAAGCAGAGCACCGTCTCATCACAGAGGTCACAGGGAGTGAGATCTTTCCTCCTCCCCTTTTCTGACTGCTGGTTGGGGGCATGTGATCTAGGCTCAAGACTTTGAATGCAGAGAGAATGACCCAGAGATAAAGGGACAGCAGAGGGTCCATTCACAGATGCCACACCCACAGGCAGGGATGGGCGCCTACAGCAGCATTCTGCACGTATTCTCTGCCTGCAAGGTCGCCTTGGCTGAAGCTCCTGCTGCCGAACCTCCCTGGATTCCCAGTTGTTCTCTGAGCCTCATTTTAAGCCTTCCCATTGATGGTCTATATTCCTTCAGTGATTTTTTTCCCACTTATGTCAACCTGAGTTGTTACTATTACAACCGAGAATCCTGGAACACATAGTAGGTGCTCAAGGAATAATGGTTGAATGAATCTATACAACCAGTGTCTGGGCCATGATTGAACCCACTGTCTTATTTTGTCAGCAATCCAGTCCGACTCAGTTTGCTGGTTCTGCAGCTATCAAGTGCAGACTCTGCGGGGGATGCAGCCGGGGAACCCAGAGGTGGGTCAGACTGAATCTGTGTCTCTAAGGACCCCTAAATCTGGTGTGGGAGACTGACCTGGGCCAGCACAGAGGGTCCGGCAGAGTGCCGTGGGAACACAGGAGCGTCCTAGCTGAACAGTAGCTTTGCTGGACAAGGTGCACCTGAGCTCGACCTGAGGCATGACAGGTCAGCCTGCGAGGGACACACCAAGGGCTGAAGCAGGAGCGGAAGCCAAGGGCTGCGGGAAAGCCTGGGGCACTCTGGCCTGGTGCAAGTGTAGTGATGGGCCAGGCCCACGGCCCATGCTAAAGAGATTGGCTTTTATTCTGTTGGCCCTGGGAACCCCTGAAGTTTTGAGTAGGGGAGGAACATGATAACAGCCTGAAAGGCAATTGGGTGCTGTAGGAAGAGGCTGGGTTTGGGGGTCAACAGCCAGATGTTGCCACTTATAAGCTATGGCTCGGGGCAAGTCATTTGAACTTTCTGAGCCTTCGTTTCCTCATCTGTAAAACTGGATACAATAAAATTCAGTAGAGTTGTTGCAAGGATTTGAGACATTGTGTGATATAAAGTACCTGGTACTTAATAGGCACCCAATAAAAGATAATATTATCATCATCAGACCCCCTGTGCTAGAAGGATGCTGATCTTGGATGGGCTCATTTGCATGTCTGGGGGTGGCTGGGTGTTGGCTGGTCTAGACGGCCTGTGCTGGGGTGCCTGGGCTGGCTGGGCTCTGCTCCACGTGTGTGGCCCAGGCTGGGTCTCTGAGGAGGTGTAAGAGAGCAGACACAAACATGCAAGGCCTCTGCAGCCTGGGCCCAGAACTGTACCCAGTCCCTTCTGTGGCATTTTGTTGGTCAGAGCAAGCCGCAGGCCAGCCCACCTTCAAAGGTGAGGAAATAGACTGCACCTCTTCAGGAGAAAAAGTGCAAAGCTATAGACAAAGGCTGCGGGTACTGGGAGGGGTGAAGAATTAGATCACTAATGCAACGTAGAATGGGTGGCGGTTAGACCAGCGTTTGTCAGTCTGAGATCTGTGCAAACCTAACTTTCGAACATTTTCCTCAGGGATCCCTATAAGGTTTGGGTTGGAAGTTTTCCTCTGGACTATTGCAAAAATCTTTTAATGGAGCATGAATAACGGTAAGCACTGCTGAGCGCTCACCATACAGTGGTCATATTTTAGCTCCCTGTTTAATCCTGTAAGAACCCTTGCGGTGGGTGTTATTGCTTTTGCCATTTTGGTGATGGAGAGACATTGAACCGTGGAGAGGCTAAGCAATCAGCCCAGAGTCACGCAGCTGCACTGGCCTGTCTGATCTCGGGCTCCTAGCTCTCAGATGATCTGCTCTTGCCCCTCCTGTCCTTCCTTCCCTGGGGCTGCTGATTGCTTTGACAGGTGCTGGGGAAAGACCCAGATCCCAGGGAGCCAGAGGGCTGGTGAGGGCACAGGGAGAAGGCAGGAGAGGAGAGTGGCTGATGGGCAGAGGACGGGGGCAGGTGGAAGAGCTCGAGGTCCTCCGTGGGGTGAAGGGCAGGTGTGCCCGGAGAGGGTCAGGGGGGTGACATCCCGGGTGTGGAGGCTACCCCAGGTAGATCTGGGCCTGTGGGGCCAAAGTGTGGGCTGAGAACAGCTCGTTTACTTCCTCATTCAACCGAGAGCGACTGAGTGCCTACGGTGTTCCAGGCACTGCTCTAGGTACAGGGGACACAAAGGGGGAACAAGATGGACGAGGTTTCTGCCCTTTTGAAATGGACTTCCCAGTGGAGGGAGACAGACACTAAGCCTGTGAGCAAACCTGTAACATACTCAGATGGCCATGAGAGCTGAAAGCCAGGTCTCCCTGAGCGGGGTTTCCTGGTGGGTTCAGGGTTGGCTCCACAGCACAATGCACAGGTGAGAAGTCACCTTCCAGGACTCCCTGTGGGGCTGTGCTGTCTGGCCACAGGGAGAACATGGCCCAGAGCTAAGCCGGCAGGAGGCCAAGCTTTTTTGGATTGAATTCTCAGGCCAGGGTCTAGGTGCCCTGGGGGCAGGAAGCAGGTGTGTAGTTGGATAAGGACAGAGCAAAAATAGAGCTGAGGACAGTAAAGGAAGATTAGGGAGGACTGTAAAATCTGAGAGGTGGGGTGGGGAGGTGGATTAAGTTTGAGAGGATGGAGTCCAGGCTAGACCCCAGCCCAGAGGAACAGCCTGTGGGATCCTTCTAGAACAGGGCCCGAGCTAAGACCCGTAGGTCCCAGGAATCTTAGGTGCTAGGTTCTGATGCCAGCTCAGAATGTGGTGGCTTAGAGGCATGTATGAAACATGGCTTTGGAGGCAGCATCCCACCTCAGTGGGAGAGAGACCTGTGGGTTCACAATATCTGCCACAATTACAGAGAAGAGAGGAGAGCTCGGTGCAGGGGTGCGTGATGGGGGTTGGTGAGAGCAGCACCTTGGGTGGCACAGTATTTTATCATTAACATGCTCTAGAATTGCCGGTGCATGGTGATAGTAAAAAGCTGGCTGAGTTTTAGTTAATTTTATTATTATTTTAAAATTTGCTGCAGACAATGCACCCCCTTATTGCCCACCCCTGGGGCAGATCACTCCCCCCTTGGTACACCACTGCACACATGCAAATGGCAGGGCAAAAGAGACCAGAGCACTCTTTCGTAGTGTCTGTTATAAACCTCCAGCGACAAGATGCACACTCCCTTTTTTCCAAACACTTGGAATCAAAAGACAGCTTATTGTGTCAAAGTTGGGCACATCACTTGACTTTTAGAGCTTCTCTTCATCTGTACAGTGAGATACCTGGTCTTGTTTGCACAAGAGCTCCTGGACCTAGTGGGAGAGTGTTTGGGGATTGATAATATGCCTCCACGACAGTAATATTAAGACCTTTCCCCAAAAGGAAGGAGGATAAATACTGCCCCAACCTTTCGGAGGCGGAGGCTGTGGATGGGAATGGAAGGCAGAGGTGGAAGGGGGAGGAATCAAAGGGTATGGACTCCCTCTGGGCAGGGTCAGAATTGGCAAGGATGGCAAGACTTGCGATTGCTTGGTGGGGCTCAGAGCCTGTGGGTTGGTGGCAGGGGCTGTGACCCATGGAGGGAGGTCATCCTCTTGCTGAGCGCTAAAGAGGAGAATGGGGCCAGACTCCCAGTATGCACAGGGTATGGGGATGGTGTGGGCTGGGGGAACAAGGGTTACTCTATAAAAGGGGGCGATGCACCTTGCTTTACCAACTGTAGCAGGGCCTGTCAGTGTCCCATCCACATCCCCTTGGCACTGACCATTCCTGCAACGCTGTCAACTTGCATTTCTCTGCCCGTGGACTTTCTCGCTATAGGAGCATGCTCAGCCCGCTCACAGGGCAGTCTGGAAGCTAGGGGAGTATAGGTGCCAGCAGTGACCCTCAACCAGTGATGGGAGGGAGTGGCGGATACGTGTTCCAGCCTCTCTGCACCTCTGGGGGAAAATTCTGTTCTATGCTGTCCCCCAGGGGTCCCCAGCAGTTGCCCACAGCAGTTTCTGCTCACTAATGCGCCTTGTGTGGGTTTCCTCCCTTCTTTATCTCTCTCCCCTCATGGGAGCTATCTGGGATCAACCCCCAAATAAACCTTTGTGGATTGCACTCAAATCCTTTGCACTCACATCCTTACCTCTTGCTTTGGCGGGGAACCCAGACTGAGACATTAACCTAACTGGTCTGTTGTGAACTTCTTGATGAAAAGTAAGACATATCCACAGCAGTTGATTGTGGCTCCCAGAGCAGCTCTAGGAGATGAACACCATCACCTGGTAAGTGCTTTGTCAATTAAGACCCTTACAAATATGAAGGGCTGTGGGACAGGCCTGGGCATGCAAAAGAACATGGACTTGGTGGTCAGACACATATAGATTTATATGCCAACTGGGCATCAATTGCTGTGTGACCTTGAACAAGTCACTTAACCTCTCTGAACCTCAGTTTCCTCATCTGAAAAAAGGCGATGGGCAGCAATCCTTACTTCTCTTGTTCTCCATGAGCAATAAAAATGGTGCTGCTGGCAAGGGGACTGGTGTAGAGACTGGCCAAGGAGCAGGGAGCCTGTAGAGCACCCCAGCTCTCCAGCCTGCCTGCCGTGCCTCTGAGGCCAGCGATTGTATCCGTGGCCTGGCAGCCTCTGGGGGCTTTTCGTTGAAGGAAGACTTGGGGTTGGGTGCTTTATCCCTGCAGTGGCAGGAGCTTTCTGTGCCCCCCAGCCCCACTCTGAACCTGGCTGGCCCGCCAGAGTGACTCCAGGGCTGGCGGCCTTGCCTCCGCAGCCCAAGCTGGCAGCCTGGCAGCCGGGCCTGTCCCTGCTTATCGGCCCCTGTGTTTGCTCAGGATGGGTACGGGCCTCTTCCTCCCCCTCAGAAAACAAGAAAACATGTTTTGCCAGTGGCGGGTGGAGTGGCGTGGCCCCCCAGGGAGGCCGCCAGCCTGTTGTTGTTGGAGTGTGGAGCTGGCCCGCCAGCGCCTGTTTCCTCCAGCTGTGTGAGCTCGGGCCCAGCCGAGCCCCCTGTCACAACAAGGGAACAATGGCTTGGATGGGCTGGTGGTGGGTGGAAGGGCAGCCCCTCTCGTCCCCGCTTCCACCAGCCACAGCGGCAGGTTGCTGGGGGCGGCGCTGTTCTCCCTTTACCTCCCCTGCCCCCGCCCTGTTTTCCACCTTGTGGGCACACCGTCTCCCACCTCAGGGCCAAGGAAAACAGCGGCCTCAGGAAGCGTCTCTGGGCTGTTGCTGGGGTTCGGCAGCTCTTGGAGGCAGCAGAGAGGGGGCAGGGGCCAGAGAAGGACTGGCAGCGCACAGACTCCGTTCTTGGTGGGACTGTAGCTCATGAGTCCTGGTCTGTTTCCCCCTGAGCACCTCGAGGACTTGTCTCCCTGCATCTTTGTGTCTTCATGCCCAGATCATGACATGGCACAGGGCAGATGGCAGGAACAATTTGTTGACTAAATCAGTGAAAGATCAAACATATGAATAGGTCATTTCTAGCTCTGCTCCCTGGCGGCTGTGTGACTTTCAGCAGATTACTTAACCTCTCTGAACCTTATTTTCCTCATCTATAGAATATGTACCTCAGAATTGTCGTGAGACTTAACTGTGCTTCTAGTATCTTGAATTTCTTCCGGAAAGTATACAACACAATAAACCCTATAGATTTTAATCAGCATTAGTACATGATTGTTGCTGTTGGTGGTGTAATTGTCAATGTGTGATTTAGAGGAGGTTGCCACCGTATTTCCAATAAAAGGGCTGTAGCTTTGTCTCCGTGGCTACAGGAAAGGGGGCTAAGAAGATGCCACCGTCACTGGGGCCAGGCGTGCATCTCTCCGCTCACTCACAACCCTCTTTCTGCGCTGCAGGCTGGCTCCTGGGGCCCTGGTCAGCCCCGGGAGTGAAGAAAGTAGCTTCGGGTCTACTGAGAGACTCGTGTGGATCAGGGGCTGCGCTGGGCCTTTACGCATCCATTGCTTAGTTTGATTTTCACAACAGCCCAGTGATGAAGACATCACTATCCCCATCCACCATCTCTGAGATGGTTTGACACCCGGGCTCAAAGAGATGGTGTCCCGTGGCCAAGGTGACGTGACTGGTAATTTGTAGAGCAGAGGTTTCAATCTGGGTCTTTGAAACACCAAGCTGTGTCCATTCTGTTGTGCCTCACTGCCTAGAGATGAAGATGTACTACTTAAAAACTTGGATTTAAACCTTATCGTGGAGATGAGGTGGAGATCGGGTTCATTGGTGTTTTTAACCTTAGGATTGCAAGAGGAAGTAAAGATGGAGGTTAAACATAGGGCCAGGAATGGAAACCGAAGAGTAGGAAGCTGAGCCCGGTGTGAACTAGGGCTCTTAAGGAGTTGTGTCAAAGTAGGAAGGCTAAGGGTAGAGCGGTATCGCATGTGGGTCTACATATACATGAGTATATGGGATTAGTCAGACTAATTATTATTTTAGCCCCTCTGATAGGTATGTAGTGATATTTCATTGTGGTTTTAGTTTTCCTTTTCACTAATGGCTAATAGAGTTGGATATAGTTTCAAATTCTTATTTGCCATCTGTATATCTTCTTCAGTGAAATGTCTTTTCATGTTTTTTGCCCACGTTCTAATTAGATTGTTTGCTTTCCTACTGTTGAGTTTTGAGAGTTCTCCATCTATTCTAGATACTAGTTCTTTGTTGGATATATGATTTGTGAATATTTTTTCTCTTACTGAAGCTTGTCTTTTCATTGTCTTATCAGGATCTTTCACAGAGCCCACATTTATTTTTAATTATTATGGGTACATAATAGTTATTTATATTTATAGCATACATGTGATGTTTTGATACAGGCATAAGGATCAAATCAGGGTGATTGGGGTATCTATCACCTCAATCACTTATCATTTCTTTGTGTTAGGAACATTCCAATTCCACTCTTATAGTCATTTTAAAATATACCATAACTTATTGTTGACTATAGTCACTCTGTAGTGCTATCAAATATTATTCATTCTATGTAGTGTCTAACTATATTTTTGCACCCCTTAACCATCCCCACTTCCTCCCCCACTCCCTGCTACCCTTCCCAGCCTCTGGTAACCATCATTCTCCTCTCTGTCTCCATGAGATCAATTATTTTAATATTTAGCCGCCATATATGAGTGAGAACATGTG
This sequence comes from Cheirogaleus major, assembly GCA_963574435.1. Lineage (NCBI taxonomy): Eukaryota > Metazoa > Chordata > Mammalia > Primates > Cheirogaleidae > Cheirogaleus > Cheirogaleus major. The sequence continues at coordinate 9,932 of CAUYPO010043442.1, forward strand.
AGATTTGTCTTTCTGTATAGAGCACACATTTTTAAATTTGATGAAGTCTGATTCATCAATTTTTTCTTTTCTGGACCATAATTTTGGTGGTCCATAAGAGCCTAAGAACCCTTTCCGAGTCCTAGATTTCTTTTTTAAAGTTTTATAACTTTACATTTAAGTCCTAAGTCTCACATCCTAAGTGTGAGACTTAGGGTGAGGTGCATTAAAATTTTTCTTTGCCTATGAATGTCCAATTGCTATAGCATCATTTGTGGAAATACTATCTTTCTCCATTGAATTGTGTTTGCACCTTTGTCAAAAGTAGTTGGGAATATTTGTGTGGGTCTATTTCTGAATTCTCTATCCTATTCCATGGATGTGTCTATGCCTCCACTAGTATTAGGCAGCCCTGATTATGGTAGCTAGGTAGAAAGTCTTGAAATTGGGTAGACTGATTTCTCCCACTATATTCCTTTTTTCAAAAAAAAGTTTAGCTATTTTAGTTCCTTTGCCTTTTATATAAATTTTAGAAAAACCTTCCTTGTCCATATGCATAAAAAGACTTGCTGGAATTTTGATAGGGATTGAATTAATTCTGCATATCAATTTGGGGGTAATGGTTATATTTACTATGTTGAATCTTTCTATCCATGAACATGGTATGTCTCTCCACTTATTTAGCTCTTTTTGATTTATTTCATTAGCATTGTGTAGTTTTAAGCATACAAGTCCTGCACCTGTTTTATTAGATTTATACCTCAATTTGTTTTAGTGATTGTAAATGGTATTGTATTTTTAACTTTATTGTCAAGTTCATTGCTTGTATATGGAAGTACAAATGGTTTTCTACATATACAATCATGTCATCTGCAAATAGGGATAGCTTTATTTCTTCCTTTAAAATATATATGACTTTTATTTCCTGGCTCCCTACATGGCTTTCTCTATACTACCCTGGCAGGGGTGTTGGAAGCACCTTGTTATAGCCCCATGAGGGTAAAAATCTAGGCCCCCTACTCAGCACTTGCTGGTATAGGTGGGAGTGTGGCCACACCGTACAACATTGTGTACAAATATACACACATACAGCATCGCATATTGTACAGTTTTTTTTCTGTGGTATTTGGCTGGAGTAGAGTGCTTATGTCTAAAGGTTTTCTGTCTTGCTAGGCTACCCATTTTCTTGTCTTTTGGCCAAAGAGAGAAGGCTTTCGTTGGGGCTTTATTTTTGATTTGTGCCTATTGACTTTTAAGGGTTGCCAGGTTCTTCACTTCCAAATCTTTCTTGGATTTTTGAAGCCAAAAGAAAATCCAGGGAACTCACCATCATGTCATTTATCTAGTCCTGAGAGGTTCCTGGTACATCTTTCTAGAAGTGGAAACTATATGATTATGTTTCACCTCCCATATTGGCTTATAAGCTGTACCTCCTCTTAAAACATTGTTTTTATAGTGGTTTCTCCGGGGTTTACAATATTTATCTTTAGCTCATTGTCACAGTGTACCTTCAAATAATATTATACCACTTCATGTATTATGTATGAAACTTTATAACAGTATATCTCTATTCTTTCTCTCCTGGCCTATGGGATATTGCTGTCATATGTTTTATTCCTACATAAGTTATAAACATCACAATACAATGTTACTTTTTTTCCTTCAAATAGTCAATTATCTTTTAGTGAGATTTTAAAACATATCTTTCATGTTTAGCCAGATATTTACCATTTTTTCCTCTCTTTGTTCATTTGTGTAGATCCAAATTTCCATCTGTATCATTTTATTTCTTCCTGAAGAACTTCTTTTTAGCATATCTTATAGTGCAATGAATTCCTTTAGTTTTTGTTTGTTTGAAAATGTCTTTGTTTTGCATTCATTTTTTAAAATAACAGTTTTTATAAGATACAGTTCACATACCATGCAATTCACTCATTTAATTTAAAGTGTACAACTCAATGGTTCTTAGTATATTCCCAGGGCTATGCAACCGTCAGCACAATCAATTTTAGATTATTTTTATCACCCTGGAAAGAAACCCTGAACCTGCTAGCACTCACTTCCCATTTCTCCCCAAACTCCCATCCCTAGCCAATTACTAATCTATTTTCTGTCTCCATAGATGTACATATGCTGGACATTTAATATAAATGAGATTATATAATCTGTGGTCTTTGTGACTGGCTTCCTTCATTTGGCATCATATTTTTATACACGCGGTACCATATATCAGTCACTTTTATTTCTGAAATATATTTTCCCTAGGTTTAGTGGTCTAGGTTGATAGTTTTCTTTTTTTTTTTTTTTTTAACTTTATAAAGGTTGTTCCATTTTGTTTTGGCTTGCTTAGTTTCTGATGAAAACTCTTCCTTCATTCTTATCTTTGTTCTTCTGTAATAAGGTTTCTTTTTTCTCTGGATGCTTTTAAAACTTCTCTTTATCTCTGATTTCCAATTATTTGATTAGGACATGCCTTAGTATGGTTTTTAAAATATTTGTCCTGCTTGGGTTCCATTGAGCTTCTTAGTTGAGATTCTGTGAGTTTATGATTTTCATCAATTTGAAATTTTTTTGTCTTTTAAAAGTTTATGTATGTATGTATATATGTATGTATGTATGTCTGTATATGAGATAGAGTCTCACTCTGTTTCCCAGGTTAGAGTGTAGTGGCATCATCAAAGCTCTCTGTAATCTCCAACTACTGGGCTCAAGTGATCCTCCTACCTCAGTCTCCCAGGTAGCTGGGACTGACTATAGGTACACACCACCACATCTGGCTGATTTTTTATTTTTTGTAGAGTCTCACTATTGCCAGGCTGGTTTCAAACTCCTGGGCTCAAGAAATCCTCCTGCCTTGGCCTCCCAAAGTGCTAGGATTATAGGCATGAGCCATCACACCTAGCTGCTTGTTTTTTCTTTAAATACTTTTTGTATTCTCTCTTTTCTCTTACTTCTGGGATTTTCCCACTCATTGTTAGACTACTTAATGTTGCATAGATCACTGATGCTCTACTCAATTTTTTTGAATGATTTTCTTTTTGCACTTTATTTTGGGTAGTTTCTGTTGGCATGTCTTCATCTTTACTGTATTATCTATTCTGATGTAAATCTCACACAGTGTATTTTTTTTTTCTGATATTGTATTTTCTTCTCTCTATAAATCCCATTTTGGTCTTTTTTTAAATTTCAGAATATTACAGAGGTACAAATGTTTTGGTTATGTGAATTACTTTTGTACAGTTTGAGTCAAGGTTATAAGTGTGTCCATCACCCAGATAGTATGCATTGTACCTGTTAGGTGTGAATTAACTCATCCCTTCCTCCCCACTCCCAACTGCTTGATTTCCACTGAATTTTACTGCCATATGTACACATGAACACTGAGTACATGCGGTGTTTGTTTTTCCATTTTGGGAGGATAATCTCTCGTTCCATCTAGGTCATTACAAAAGGTATTAGTTCACCATTTTTTATGGCTGAGTAATACTCGTTGGTATACATATACCACATTTTATTAATCCACTCATGTACTGATGGGCACTTGGGTCGTTTCCACATCTTTGTGATTGTGAATTGTGCTGCTATAAACATTCAAATGCAAGTTTTTTTTTTAATATATAAAATGTCTTTTTTTACCTTTGGGTAAATACCCAGTAGTGGGATTGCTAGATCACATGGTAGATCTAATTTTAGTTCTTTGAGATATCTCCATACTGCTTTCCATAAGGGTTGAACTAGTTTGCAGTCCCACCAACACTGTTTAAGTGTTTCTTTCTCTCCACATCCATGCCAGCATCTGTTGTTTTGGGAATTTTTGATACTAGCCATTCTCACTGGAGTTATGTGATATCTCATTGTGGTTTTGATTTGTATTTCCTTGATGATTAGAAGTGTTGAGCATTTTTTCATATGTTTATTGGTCATTAGTCTATCTTCTTTTGAAAAGCTTCTATTCATGTCTTTTGCCCACTTTTTAATGGGGTTGTTTGATTTTTTTCTTGCTTATTCACTTGAGTTCTTTGTAGATTTTGGTTAAAATCTGTGGGATTCAGCAAAAGCAATAATAAGAGGAAAATTCATAGCCATAAATACGTACATCTAAAAGACAGAAAGATCACAAATCAACGATCTAATGAATCATCTCAAGGAATTGGAAAAGGAAGAACAAATCATTCCCAAACTCAGCACAAGAAAAGAAATAACTAAGTTCAGAGCAGAGCTAAATGAATTCAACAACAAAAGATATATATAGAAGATTAATGAAACAAAAAGTTGGTTCTTTGAAAAGATAAACAAAATTGACAGGCATCTCACTAGACTATCCAGAAGCAGAAAAGGAAGGACTGTAAAAAGTTTAATCAGGAATGAAAAAAGGGGAAATTACAACTCATACCATGGAAATACAAAATATCCTTTTTCATTTCTCTCTCTTTCTCATCTTTCTCATATTCTCTCTTTCTCTCAATCTCTCTCTCTCTCTCTGAGAAAGAGAACTAAATCAAACATAGAAATGTTTTAGAAGTTATTGAAATTAAAAACTAATGGAGAATCCTGCTTCTATTCACAAAAGAGTAACTTCTATGAAAATTTCGCTCCTGCCATAGACAACTAGAAAATCAGGCAAAATATATAAAACAACTGTTTTTGGACCTTGGACAATAGGCAGTGCAAGACTCTGATCCCTAAGAGAAGGGGAATAAAGTGAACCTTACCATTGCCACAGTTTACCATGTGGAAACAATTTCCAGGTTGCAGAGCAGGAAGGGGGAACCCAAACAGAGACCAACAGTCTTGCTGAATTAAAGGGAAAGAGCTGGCCGGGCATGGTGGCTCACACCTGTAATCCTAGCACTCTGGGAGGCTAAGGCGTGAGTATCACTCAAGGTCAGGAGTTCAAAACCAGCCTGAGCAAGAGCGAGACCCCATCTCTACTAAAAATAGAAAGAAATTAGCCAGACAACTAAAAATCTATATAGAAAAAATTAGCCGGCCATGGTGGCACATGCCTGTAGTCCCAGCTACTCAGGAGGCTGAGGCAGAAAGATTGCTTGAGCCCAGGAGTTTGAGGTTGCTGTGAGCTAGGCTGACGCCATTGGCACTCTAGCCCAGGCAACAGAGTGAGACTCTGTCTCAAAAATAAATAAATAATAAAGGGAAAGAGCTCAGAATTCAGGAAGGCAAAGACTAGACTCTCTGGGGCAGAGTATCACAGAAGATGGAGCTGCAGAAAGAGAGAGAGAGAGAGAATGAATAAGAATGAACTCTCTTTATTCAGGAATCTCAGTTTCATCTCCCCAAGTAGGCCCAAAAGCCTTATTCTTACATCACCATTAAAAGCCAGTCCCAAGCCAGGTGTGGTGGCTCACACCAGTAACACCAGCTACTAGGGAGGCTGAGGCAGGAAGATCGCTTGAAGCCAGACGTTTGAGACTGGCCTAGGCAACGTAGTGAGATCCCGTCTTTAAAAAAAAAAAAAAAACCCTTCTAGAATTCTTAGTTTCCACAAAAAAATAAAATAAAATAAAATAAAAAAAATAAACCCAATCTCTGCTACCAAAAGCAGGACAACCAAAAGCATTGGTACCCACACTTGGTTTTACGTTTCCTCTTTAGCTTTGGTGTCATTCTTTTCCGCTCAGCTATGCACTTGAAAAGTTGCTTGTAAAAATTTATACAACATTTCTATCTATTTTGTATAGGGGACTGTTTCAGGTTATCTCCTCAGCTATGTTGCTTATTTTGTATATGGTCTTCTTTTTTTCTGGATTACTCCTTCTCCTTTCACCCAGTATCTTATGTTTCAGGTCTCCTAGGACTCTCTCCCCAGTAAGAAGGAGTTCACAGGTCTGCTCAGAGACAGCTGCTAATCCCAGGGAAGATGCTTCTTCCATCTCAGCTGGGTCCCTGTTTGACTCATCCCCCTAGCCTGCCCCCAGCCCAGGCCCCAGGGATGTAGCCTACTTTCCTTTCCTTTTTGTGTCACTTACCTGCCTCTCCAGCAATATTTTGGAGTTCTCTTCTAAACTGGCTGTGGATAGGGTCAGTCTCCCATTTTCTACTTCTTCATATTCTGCAAAAACAGAACAAAACAACCCATGGGTTTCTTCTTTTTTTGATAATTTAACAAATATTTCTTATTCTGTTTGTTTTCCTATTTTGTTTAATTATAGGTATTGTAGAACACAATTTTTATTTTTATTTATTTATTTATTTTTGAAATGGTTCCCTGCTGAGCTCTGCCAGAATCTCCAAGTTCAGTTTCATTAAAGTCTATAAACTTTAATGAACCCATTTTCCTGGTTCAGCACATGGTTGCTGTTTGTAGGAATTCTCTGATTCTGGGCATTTGGGACACACAGTCCAGGCCCTAGGAAGGCCTACAAACCCAGAATATAAAAATATTTGGACCAGTATTCTGACTCTTTTCAAAGCCTTTCAGATGCTGAGGAGCCTGAGCCAGTTTCGCTTTTGAGGCCCTGGGCATAGTAAATAGTAAAGAATTGTATAGACAGAATTATAAAAAAATTGTGGTAAGTTTCAAATATGTGAATACTGAATGCTTTTATAACATACATGCCAAAACACAGTTGTATATATAACCTCATTTATACATAATGTCAAAAGTCCCACTGATGCTGCTGGGTTGGTAGAGTTCTTGGTGTTGGCCTGTCCCCTCGTCATCTCTACTGTAGGTATGTCTGCTTCTGACACACCCTGCTGTCATCTGCTTGGTCCTTCTGGAGGCTTCTCTAGAGATGGGAAGCCATGCTGAGCTCCCTGGCTTACTACATTCTGTCTTTGGCAGGACTGACCACTGTGGGCTGAGGCCGGTTCTTCCCATGTTTAAAGCATGGCTTTTGAACCTATCATCCCAACCTAATGCCTGGGCATGCCCTCTCGGGAAGCCTTATGGACCTGATGCTGGGCTTGGCTTCCTGTGTCTGCCCCTCATGGGAATTCACCCTCCCTCTACCCAAGAGTTCCTGTTTCTGGTTTTAGAGAGTCCTCTGGGTCGTTGCCAAGCTGGACAGATTGAGGTTCCCTGAAGCCAGTGAATTATGGCCTAGACACTCACATCCCCTACGACTTCAGGCTCTCTGTGATACTTGGCTTTGCCGCCTCCTGTCCTGTGGACTGGGGTAGAGCAAGAATGTAGCCTTTTAGAAATAGTATTTTTCACTTAACGGAGACCTCAAACACACAGATTCAGGAATAAGCATCATCTTCACCAGGGAATGGCATTTAATTGCATTCAGCTTCTTAGATTTACCAGATGAAGGATAAATCTGATTTATTAAAGCTAGGAGTGGCTCATACTGGATGACAAAATCCAGATTTAAGAGGACGGCTCTTGTCAGTTGGATCAACGAGCCGAAATGGACAAGATGGCATTTAATTGGGGGCGTATGTCAGATTTGTCACTTTTATTGCCCAAATTTCCAATTATATAAGCTCATATTTAGTATTAATAATAGCTTTAGTGGCAGCCCACTTATGAAAGGCTCAGGGGCTTTAGTTGGAAAGCTTTCCAATTTATTACCAAACTAGCATGTCACTGATTATAAAACACCTCCACATGGCACACTCAGAAGCCAAGGAACAATTTTACTTAGGGCTTTTAGTCAAAGTGTAAACAAAATGAGAATATATGGTATGATGAGATAAGGCTGCCTGAACACTTAATTCAAATAGGAATTTTTTTTTTTTGGTGAGGAAGCATAAATTACTAAGATTCATGATGAAGAAAATTTGAATACACAAATAGTTGCTGAAGACAGTGAAAAAGTTTTTGAAGAATGACATATAAAAAAGGCACTGAGGCTGGATGCGGTGGCTCATACCTCTAATCCTAGCACTCTGGGAGGCCAAGGCAGGAGGATTGCTTGAAGTCAGGAGTTTGAGCCTGAGCAAGAGTGAGACCCCATATCTACTAAAAATAGGAAGAAATTAGCCAGCCGTGGTGGTGCACACATGTAGTCCTAGCTACTCGGGAGGCTGAGGCAGGAGGATCACTTGAGCCCAGGAGTTTGA
>CAUYPO010043443.1:0-10439 GCA_963574435.1 Cheirogaleus major
AGGGACAGACACGTACCAACAGAGAAAAGAGGCAATAGAGACTGGATGCTCAGAAGAACTTCACCTGCCATTGCCAGCTTTGAGGGTAGCAGAAGGGGTCACAAGCCAGGGTGCCAGGGTGGCCTCAGGAAGCTGAGATCCACTCACAGCTGCCAGCGGAGAAACAGGGACCACAGTCGCATAACCACAAGGAACTGAATTCTTCCAACAACCCAAATGAGCAGGAAAGAGATTTTCCCCAAGAACACTCAGAAAAGAAAGCAGCCCTGCCGACACTTTGACTTTAGCCCACGAGACCTGTGTCAGACTGCCGACCTACAGAACAGTGAGATAATACATGTGTGCTATTTTAAGCCACTACATTCGTGGCAACTTGCTGTGGCAGTAATAGAAAACGAATCCATGTCCTATCAAGAGCGGATTCTTGGATGGAAGCCTTTCTCTGAACGTTTGTAAAGGGTGGCAATGAAAAAGCAAGCAAGCACAGTGGCAATGCACCCTCTGAGCATTTCCTTTTGCCAACTCTGTTATTTACCGTGTTTCCCTGAAAATAAGACAGGGTCTTATCTTTATTTTTCCTCAAGAAGACACCCTAGGGCTTATTTTCAGGGGATGTGTTATTTTTTTTAAGTACGGTACAACAATCTCCATTTATTCAAATATAGTGAAGTCGTCTTCTTTTGGAACATCATCATCACTCTCCAAACCCCGAAGTCCATCCTGAATTTCTTGTGACTCTATTTCCTTTAGAACCATTGGCCCCAATCTCTCCTGTCGAGCACTAGAGCTCTCACGGGGCAGATGAGAAGGGCTGCTCGTCTTCTTGACCGCTCCTCGACGACATGCATGGGTTGTGCAGATGCACTGCGTAGCCACGCCCGTCACTGGGTCTTATTTTCGGGGTAGGGCTTCTATTGTGCAAATGCTTAGAAATCCTGCTAGGGCTTATTTGATGGGTAGGTCTTATTTTTGGGGAAACACGTTATCAAGCCACAAAAAGACATGTAGGAGCTTTAACACATATTGATTGCTAAGTGAAAGAAGCCAGTCTTAAAAGACTACATACCATATGATTCCAACATATGACATTCTGGAAAAGTAAAACTAAGAGACAATAAAAAGATCAGTGGTTTCTAGGAGATCGAGGAGGGGGAAGGAAGATTGAACAGGTGAAACAGGATTTTTAGGGTAGTGAAACTGTTCTGTATGACACTAAAATTGTGGATACATGACATTATGCATTTGTCACAACTCATAGAACTGTACAACACAAAGAGTAAACCCTAATGTAAACTATGGATTTTAGTTAGTAATAATGTGTTGATATTGGTTCATCAGTAGTGACAAACGTACCACATTAATGCAAGGTGTTAGTATTAGAGGAAACGAGCAAGGGGGAGAAAGAGAGGCTGTCTGAGAACTCTCTACACTTTCTGGCTGATTTTTCTATAAACATAAAATACTCTATAGAGTGTATTTTTAAAATTTTGTTATAAAATTAATATATGCAAAGAATATAATATATACTCACTGTAAAAGTTCCAAAGACTATGGAAAAATAAACTGAGAAAATGAAACTACCAGCACTACCTCTAGAGGGGCCCACTTTAAATAATTTGGCACATGTTCATCTAGATTTTTCTCTACATATAAAATGTATATTTTTCCTGTAAGAAAGAATCATATTATAAATTTTTTGCGCTTTTTCTAAAACTTAACTATATATTGTAACCATTTTACTTGTCAGTACATATAGATCTACTTTATTATCTACTTTCTTCTAACTGCACCTTATTCCATTGTATAGTTCTATCATAATTAATTCTTTATGATTGGACATTTAGATTGTTCCCAAGTTTTGTCACTACAAACTAGGTTGTGGTGAACATCCTTGTATCTCTATATTTGGGGCTTTGTTGTTACCAATTTCCAAATTGCCCTCTTGAAAGTTTGTTCAAATCCATACTCCCCTTGGCAGTTTGTATGTGCCGGTTTGCCAACACCCTTGCCAACTGGGAATGTTATTTTTTTAAATCCTAGCAATTTTACTAAGAGAAAATGCCGTTTCATTTAGTGAACGTTAATAGTGGTGATGAAGTTAGACTTTCTATGTATGTTGCCTGAATAATTTCCATTTGACCATCCAGAAGCTTTCCAGGTGGGTTCCATATTTTTTGGCGTCTAATCACCTCTCCCTTGCCATTCGTGTGTTTCAGTTACGACGGTGGCCCGACTCGTATACAAAGAAGTTTGAACACAGAATCTACCCCATCACATTTTCAGTTGGAAACCCTCAGGAATGGAAGAAATTATTCAAACCCTGCGCTGCCCAGAGACTCTTTCTCCCGGTAGGAACACCTGTTTTTAATAAAGTGTAGCTTGGAAGAGACTTGCTCTTGGAAACATGGTGCAATTTGCTGCAGTGTGTTTATAGATGTTTAATTTACAGCTGAAAATGTGTCTCTCTTGGATGCTATAGTTCATACCGTAGAGAGAGGGTCCCTGTGTCGTTGGGGTTGCCTTCCCCAACGACTGAGGGTCTGAGAACATCCAAATCCTGTCTTGAATTATTGGGTCTTTGTGACTCTGGTTCTGCCATTTGCTGTGTGAACCCCAGGAAATCCCCCAACTTCCCTAAGCCTCAGTTTCATGAAGCTTGATATATAGTTTGCCTTCGTAAATGTTAGCTTTGGCTATTGTTATTTCTGTTATAGTAATAACAACTGCTAGTCGTAGTCATGCTAGGGTGTAATGCAGAAATGATCCAGAGTATTAGTTTAGCCTTTCAGTTTTGAAGTTTTAAATTGTATGTTTGTGTTTCCTTTATTTTTTTTTAAATCCTAAATAGAAAGATCACTTAAGATACATCAAAACTGAGAATATCATTCTGCAGAGATGGCAACTTTGAATTGTGAATTGCAGCCTTGATATTTGTGAAGGATTCATGCCTTCAATAAACATTTGTTGAGTGCCCATTAGGTGCTAGGCTCTGGCTTAGTGATGATGATAAGACAGCCCTGATCCTGCTCCCTTGGAGCTTGAGTCTAGCAGGGATTGAACAAGTAATTAAAAGTATGATCAGTGCGGAGGTGGAGAACAGTCTCGTGGATGTATGTGACAGGGGGGTCCATCCTGGTCTGGGAGGGATTGCAGAAGGTTCTCTTGAGGCAGTACCACTGGTGCTGAGACATGGATATAAATGAGAAGTAGAGATTGCTAGCTGCCAATGATCTGGGGGTGATTAGAGAGAGAAGGGTTCCAGGCAAATAGAACAGCACCTACAAAGGCCCTCACCTGGGAAAGGACATGTTTAAGAAAATAAAAGAAGGTCACAGTAACCAGAAAATTGAAAGTGAGATGGGATTGAAGAAATCAGCAGGCCCTGTAAGCCATGTCAGAGTGTCTGCTCTTTGTCTTAAGGGCAGTGGGAAGCCACTGGATGATTTCTAGCATGGAAGTGGGGTGATCTGACTTGGTTTTAAAGAGGACGTACTGGTTCATGACAGTGTGGACAGTGGAATTGGTGAGGCCAGTCCATGATGGCTTGGGCTAGGGTGGTTGCCTTAGAGATGGATTTGGAACCTGCCTGAGAAATAGAATATACCAGCCCTTATGATTGGCTCATTGTAAACAGGTAGAGTTTTTTATTTGTTTATTTAGTTTTGTTTTCTGTTGTTTGTAGAGATGAGGTCTAGCTATGTTGTCCAGGCTGGTCTCGAACTCCTGGCCTCAAGCAGTCCTCCCCCCTTGGCCTCCCAAAGTGCTCGGATTATGGACATGAACCACTGTGCCACCAAGCTCATTGTAATCATTGAAGGGGAGGGAAGTGGAAAGGATTTCACCCAGGTTTCTGACCTGAACAACTATTAAGGTTGATCCATTTGAAATTGTCAATATTCAACCATTCATGACCTACACGAAAGGCAATTTGTTATGGTTCAACCTAAGAAATAGATAGCAATATCATTTAGAGATGGAAAAGACTGGAAGAAAAACATTTTTGGTAAAGGGGGAAGATGAGTTTGAGTCATATTTTGACTTTGAAGTGCCTGGGGCCATTCAAGCAAAGGAGGTCCTCCCATCTGTTGGTCTGGAAGCCCTAAATGGCAAGTGATACCTTTAGCATTTCCTACACAGAGACCTGTGAGCAGGACAAAGCTTGGGTGTATTATTGGTCCTGATTCGCTGCCCAACCTCACTCACTCATTAAGTCACCTATTTTTCACATGTAACAGACCTTTATACATGTCGTGAGATAGGATTAATTGCATAATAACTGGGGTAAGAAAAGTTTACCTCAAATCGGTACTACCAGCTCTAGGTTGGTGATGTAAAAATGAATTACCATTTGAGAAAGTGAGAAAAAAATGCTAGGTCTCTGCTTGTCATCTCCATTTTCGGAAAAAAAAGAAATATTAAAAAACCAAAGTTAATGCTGGGAAATTGCCCACTCTATCCAAAATATTAGCAATCTGGTGGAACCATGTTTGTATTTTCTCTGACCTTGAATTGTGACTTTATTACCACTGTTAAATAAACAAACCTACCTCCTGATAGTTTTCATTCATTCCCAGCTAAGTCAGTGTTCTGTTTTGAATGACAAATGGGTGCTGGCATTCCTTATCTGCTTCTGATAATGGAAACTAGCCCTTCCTTAAAAATAATAAAGAGAGATTGTGGTTGACAGGACATTTACTTTCTCCCAGTTATATATCATAACAGCACATTATGAACACGGCGTTTTGCAGGGGCATGGGTCAGATGCACTGATCTTCAGCGTAATTTGAAATAAAGCCTAGGTCATATTTTCCTTGAAATGCATCCCTATAAGCCCAAATCAGCAAATGGAAACCCTAAAATGCAAACATCCTAGCAGGTGGTCAGTTAACTAAGGACCATAGTCTCACCCATTTTCTGAGAAGCTGTCATTTACCCCAAACCTACAGAAGAGACCCTTTCACGACTAAGATTTAACTGTCAGAATAATATCAGAGTCTTTGCAACTCAAGCCTCAAGCCTCAACTCAAGTTAGATTCTCAAGGACAATGAGCAGAATTCAGATCTCACCAATTCAAGATATTTTTAAATTTTTTTAAATTTCAAAATTTTTACAGGGGTACAAACATTTAGGTTATGTATATTGCATTTGGACTCCTGAGTTGGAGCTATAAGTGTACCCATCCCAGACTGTGTACACTGCACCCATTAGGTGTAAATTTACCCGTCCCCTCCTCCCCCCTCCCACCTACCCAACCCCCGATGAATGTTACTTCCATATGTTCAGGTAGGTGTTGGTCACTTAGTACCAATTTGCTGGTGAGTACATGTGGTGCTTGTTTTTCCATTCTTGTGATACTTCACTTAGTAGAATGGGCTCCAGCTGAAGTCCTAGAAATCAGTGGACTTCTGTGAATAATGGTCCTAGGAGTGGGACCAGTATGAATGCAAACTAAACAGCAAATGGCTTGATTAAGCTCTCTGAAATGCATGTTTCTTTCAGGTAATCCAAGAGCTTAAAATATTCAAAATAATATGCCAATTACAAATAAATCAAATTTATTCATTAAAATTGATCCTGAAAGACTTTTCCCTTTTTTTTTTTAAGTAAAGGACAGAAGGCCTTTACTCTTGTAAGAATAAATGAGTTTTATGAATTCATATCACCTTTCTCTCAATTAATTGGAAGTAGTGAGATTTTTACACTTGATCTTAGCCAAAAGGCCGAGAAGCGATGGAAGTAGTGAGATTTTTGTAATAGATCTATGCATTTTGCTACATGCTGTGCCTGTTTAATTATAAAGACTTCTCAGTAATTGTGGTCTTCTGGGGAGCCTGGAAATATTTAAAACATGGCAGAGATCACCGTATTTTAGAATCTTTAAAGACTTTATTGGTAAGTGGTATCCAAAATAATTATGGTAGGTAGGGTAAGGCGCTATCCATACCTCACTTAGGGGCCTAGGGAGAAAGGTTGTTTTTGTTTGTTTTGTTTTTGTTTTTACCAAGTTTTAATACGCTTCAAGATTATAATGTCTGATGTCTTTCTTGCTCCCAACACTTGCTGTAAATATACACATTCAAGGAAGGAATTAGGGAAGAAAGTTATCAAGAGAGACAGGATAAAATTACTTATAGCTGTAAAAGAAATATAAAAATCTCAGGATAAACCTCAATGGAGGCATCCATGGAACATCCAGATGGTTGAGAAAATCTTTCAACATTTAAGACAGAGAACAAAATAATCAAGAAGAAACTTCCCCAAGGAAGCAGAGACAATGCAGCAGCAGAACACTGTAGCATACAAAAGCTATGCTGTCTGTAATGACATAATTGCAATGTTATATAAAGAGGGGATATTCAGAAATGGCAAGAAAGAGAATACCATCAACTTTACGTGGAAAGTGGAGCAAAAAGACTACAAGGTAGACAATAGGAGAGGAAAGAACTAAATAAAGATTGATCTAGGAGGTCCAATGTTAGTCTAGCGGGCACAGAAGCAAGACAGAACAGGAAAAATGGAGGGGAAGAAGCCATCAGAGAAGGGATACAAGACAGTTTTGCTGAACTGCAGGATGTAAGTTTTCAAATTAAAGAGCCCACCGAGTACCAGCCACATGGCTAAAAAAGGACCACACCAGGGTCTATCCTTGTAGTTGTGCAGGTGAAATTTTATATTTTTTTATTACTTTTTTTCTTTCTCCAGGTGATATTTTAAAAATATGAAATTTTAGCTCACTAATGGTAAAGCTAAGCTTTATTTTACTAGATTTTGACTTCTCGACTTCAGCACTGGAAATTATACGCAAATGAAGCAATGACTTTAACAGTCGGGGAGAAACTGCCCAAACTGTCAATCAAGTATGAACGTAGAATGAAAACAGTTTTAGACAGTGCATTTTTCAAAAACATTACCTGCCATGCATCTTTTCACAGGAAGCTAGCAGAGGATGCATTTCAATAACATAAGGTGGGGAAAGCAAAGCGAAGGCATAGGATGCAAGATACAAGAAAAAAGTAATGGGACTCCCAGAATGATGGGAAAGGAACATTCAGAAATCCTTGAGAGCAGGTTTGCCTGAAAGGGGCAGGAGGAGAAAGGCTGCAGGGGAAATATCTCAAGAAGAAAAAAGGGACTGGTGGTAGGGAGCTATCAGTGGGTTTATGATCAATGAATTGATAGGTACATAGAAAACAAAGAAAATGAAAAAATTAGGCAATTGATTAACTCCAGGAAAAGTGTTGTACAAGACAGGACATGTCACCATAGAACTATACATAGCTCAACAATAAAAATTATTTATTTAGTCATAAAATGTTAAAAAATGTTAAAAACCTCAATTGAGTGTGACTCTTGTTCTCAGTCTCTTATTATTTAAGTTAACGTAGCCTTGACCTACAAATTTATCCTGAAAGTTTTCTGAGTCCATATTTTTAAAAAAATCTTGTCCCATTCTTTAATATTTTAGAAGGATATCAGGCCAAATAAACAAAAACCTTACATTACCTGGGTTTTAGACATCACATTAAGGACAATACATATGATCTTCCCTTTTCCACTTATGTTTTGTTAAAGAGGCCTGTACCTGGTTCCGGTGTTTAGAAGTCTGTATGTTTACCAGAGATATATTCATGAGTTAGCTGTGGGCTAATGGAAAAGGGAGGCTCATTCTACTTTTTAGAACTTTTTATAATTAAGGTCAGACCTCTGTATTATTATTAATATTATACCTCAGCATTAGCAATTAACATTGAGACATCCTTGGAACCAACCCTTTGGATATTAACAAATATTGACAGACATATAAGAATATATTAAAAATCCTTATTAAGAGGAACATCAATTAGAATCACCATAAATGATGTCTATACATTTTATCAAGCACCAGGAGGCCATAAATTATTAGGATGAGATTAGCTGCTGAAATGATACGTAAAATGATCCTAGATATCAATTTTGTTGAAGAAGTTTCCATAGTCTTATCATTTACTTGCGCGGTATTGAAAGTTTGACATTGGAGGTATTAGTTATAACTCTTGGTTACATGTGAGAAAAACTCAATTCCAACTAGATAAGCAAATAAGGAAATTAGTTTATTGGCTTATCTAACTGCAAAGTACAGTATCTAACTAGTATAGTTAGATACTGTACTTTGGAATCTAGGGCTGATTCCAGTTAGATACTGTACTTGGAATCTAGGACTGATTCCAAGCACAGCTAGATCCAGGGGTGTCTCTCTCTCTCTCTCTCTCTCTCTCTCTCTCTCTATCTATCTTGGAAAAGAGCAAGGCAAGGTGGCAACTTCCAAAATGGTAGCATGAGAAGCTCTGTGGAATTGCTCCCCAGTAAAACAAGCACAACTGGTGAAAATTATTTTTTTAAACAACCATTGCAAATTGCAAATAACTATCTAATTGGAAATTGTTGCAAGGACCTAAGCAAATGAAGAAACATTTATTTGAGAAAATGTAGCTGGATGCTGTGGCTCACACCTGTAATCCTAGCACTCTGGGAGGCTGAGGTAGGAAGATCTCTTGAGGTCAGGAGTTCAAGACCAGCCTAAGCAAGAGCGAGACCCCTATCTACTATTAAAAGAAAGAAAGAAAGACAGACAGAAAATCTAACAAAACTCAGTAAGAATAGTGAGAATGTGTGACATTTGAACTGTGACCCACTCCCTCTCTCTCCCTTTCCAGCTGACCTGATGGAAAGTGAACTTCAGGCAGTTCATTCAAAAGCACAAGAATTCCTCTCTGCCCAGCTGCCAGTTGAGGGATAGAGTATCTTCTTGGCAGGGGCAGACCATCAGCATTTCTCATTTCTACCAGCTTTGTGATGTAGAGCCTAAATTCCAGGCAAATATGGTAAACAAGTAAAGGGCTTTCTTAATTAAGGGGAGGCTTGTAGCTTCATAAGAACAACAAGCAAAACCATAGGCCAGTTAGTTTACAAGGGAGAACCAGGGGAAAAGGCAGGTAAAAAGTACCCTCCTGAAGTCAGAACTAGCTTCACAGACTGGCCTTAAAACTTCAAATTGGCTTGAATTTAACTGAATTAGACTGTGAAGCAATTTGTGCTCCACTAAGGAAATAGCTCCCCCCCCCCAAAAAAAGAAAAAAAGTATTAAATTAAAATGCTACATTAGAAAATATTCACTTAATGCAAAAGAAAGCAGAAAAGAAAGAATAAAGGAACAAAGAAGACATAGGACAAATGGAAAACAAAGAGTTAAGTGGCAAACATAAATTCCACTATATAAATAACATTGACTGTGAATGGATAAAACAATCCAATTAAAAGGCAGAGACTGTCAGAGATAGCAGATAAAGAATACAATTCAACTGTGTGCAATCTATAGAAGGTACACTTTAGGTTCAAAGAAGCAAATAGATTAGAAGTAAAGGGGTGGGAAAAGATATTATGCAAACAGCAACCACAGGAAAACTGGAGTGGTTATAATAATATCAGGCAAAATAGAATTTTAGGAAAAAAAAAACCTTACTAAAAGATAAACAGATTTTCTTTAATGATAGAAGTATCAATCTGTCAAGAAGGTATAACAATGATAAACATATATGCACCTAACAACAGACCTACAAGATACATGAAGCAAAAACTGACAGAATTGGAAGGCGAAGTAGGCAATCCATCAGTAACAGTGGGAGACTTCATTGACCCTACTTTCGATATCAGTCACGTTGTAGGGAATTGTCTTTTTGACCCCAGCATAATTACCATCCTAGCAGTTCTAGAACTGAAGAGTCAGCATGTGTGTTGTGAAGCATAGTGCAAGAACTACAACTAATATTTGTTGATTACCTATGGTAACATAGTTCTTTGGTTGCAGGCAATCATCATTAACTCAGGCTGGGTTAATCAGAAAAGGACTCGACTGAGAGGATGTTGGAGCTCTCAGAATGGAAGAGAGGCTTAGCCAACTAGCCTTGTGTTTGGTTAAAGATGGCAAGCAAATCATTTGCATTTATGTTCCTTCTCTCCTACAACTACCCTAAAATTGATCATTTTTTCTTTTTTCCCTCCCTCCCTTCCTTCCTTCCTTCCTTCCTTCCTTCCTCTCTTTCTTTCTTTCTTTCTTTCTTCTCTCTCTCCTTCCTTCCTTCCCTTCCTTCCTTCCTTCCCTCCCTCCCTCCCTCCCTCCCTCCTTCCTTTCTTCCTTCCCTTCCTTCCTTCCCTCCTCCCTCCCTCTCTCCCTCCCTCCTTCCTTCCTTCCTTCCTTTCCTTCCTTCCTTCCTTCCTTCCTTTCCTTCCTTTTTTCCTTCCTCCCTTCCTTCTTTTCTTTCTTTTCCTTCCTTCCTTCCTTCCCTCCTTCCTTCCTTCTTTCCTTCTTTCCTTCCTTCTTTTCTTTCTTTCTTTCTTTTCCTTCCTTCCTTCCTTCCTTTCCTTCCAAAAAACAACCCAAACAACCAACCTACCACCCGAC
>CAUYPO010043444.1:0-17599 GCA_963574435.1 Cheirogaleus major
AATGAAATTATGACACTTACTAACAGATAATATGTTTTCCTACTTAGAAAACCCAAGGAAACCAATAGATAATTCACTAAAATAGACAAGTTAGTTCAGAAATGTAGATGGCAAATAAATATACAAAATCAATAGATTTCCAAAGTTGGGGAACATTAAAGAAAAAAAGAAACCCAAATGCAACAGCTTTATTATTTTATTTTATTATATATACATATATATTTTTTTTTTTTTTTGAGACAGAATCTCACTTTATCACCAGGGCTAGAGTGCAGTGGCATCAGCGTAGCTCACAGCAACATCAAACTCCTGGGCTAAAGAGATCCTTCTGCCTTAGCCTCCCAAGTAGCTAGGACTACAGGCATGTGCCACCATGCCCCACTAATTTTTTCTATATATTTTTAGTTGTCCAGCTAATTTCTTTCTATTTTTAGTGAAGACTGGGTCTTGCTCTTGCTCAGGCTGGTCCTGAGCTCAAGTGATCCACCTGACTCAGCCTCCCAGAGTGCTAGGATTACAGGTGTGAGCGACCGAGCCTAGCTGCACAGCAGCTTTAAAAGGAATAAAATACCTAGGAATCAATGGACATTTTCTTCGAGGTTGATCAGGCCTTAGTGTCTCACATTATTACATAGATCCAAGGTACCCACCTCTGCCACTTCCCTTGAAAGCTCTAAGGCAGCTCTGTAGACTTCCTCTCTACCCAGACTTTGTAAGATATGAGTGGGTGGGTAGAGGGGCAGCAGGGACCACATGGAGTCCCTGGAGCCAGGTTGCAGGACCTCGAGGTAAGAATTGGAGGTAGCCTGTGTGCCAATTTCTTCTAGTAGCTCTACTGAAAAATAAAGGAGAAACCATGGCAGACAGGAGAAGACAGAAGGGTCAGAGAGACAACTCTAAGATGTAAGCTAGAAAGGTAACCGCGGGCTGCATTCCTTCATGCAGCCCAGGGGCCCTCCATGTCCTGGACTTGAAGACCCAACACTGCACAGGTCAGGGCCACAGCCGCGCTGTCCTCCCAGCCATCCCTTCCCTGCACCCTCCTTGCCTCAGTGCTGACTACAGGAGTAATCCCGCAGCCTCCCCCTTGCTCAGGAAGCCAAGATCCTGCTGATTTCCTCAACAATAGGGGTGCCTCTGGCTGGCTTTCCTTTCTGACAAAGACTTCCTGAATGAAAAGGGCAGTTTCTGGGGAAGAGCCAGGAGAAGGCTCCAGCATGAGGACTCCTTTCTCTGTGCACGTCTATCTGTGGCCTCCAGGTGAGTGACAGGTGCAGAGAGCAGCCAGGGAGGCTGCTTCTCCCCTCCAAGTACCCAAAAGCTCTGCAGGGAGCCCTGGCCACATCAAAACTCAGTTGAGGGAATTTCTACAGATTTGGGGGGATCTGGCTGTGGGTGTCGGTGGACACAGCATTTTTCCTAATGAAGAAGAGGAGCAGGAGCCAGGGCTCCTGAGAGAAGAGTCCAGGCCTGCTCTGAGTTAATTCAGGCTTCCTAGAGACATGCTGGGAAAGTGATTGAGGAGGCTGGGCCTGATTCTTGGCAAGAGCTGGGGCCAAGGGAGGGGCCGGGAAGAAGATGAAAGAATTAGATATTAGGATTGGCCACGTTCAAGAGCCTGCCAAGATGAGGGAGCCCTTCCCACCTGTCCGGGGTCTTCCCCCTGTATTTGTGGGGTTCCCCATAAACAAATGCTTTAAAAAACAAGAAGATTTATAGCAAAAGCATCAGACTCCTTTAAGTTGGGTGTTGACCTTCCTACATAGTCTTCCAATTTGCTTATCTTTTGTATTCTCCAGCACTTTACCTTTTGTTCTACTTTCAGGATGATTTCCTTGACTGAATCCTCTAACACTTTCACTCTACTTTTCATTCAACAATCATAGTTTTTTTAAAAGTGAGCTAGAATTCACATAAGATAAAATTCACCCTTTTAACCATTTTAAAGGAAACAGTTCAGCAGCTTTTAGTACATTCACAATGCTGGGCAACCATCACCACTTCCTCATTCCAGAAAGCTTTCTGCCTCTGTGGATTTGCTTTCCTGGATATTTCATATAAATGAAATCATGTGATATTTCACAACATAAAATACAACATGTGACCCTTTGCATCTGGCTTTTTTCCCTCAATGTAATGTTTTCAATGTCATCCATGCCATGGCATATATCAATACTTCATTCCTTTTTATGTCTGAATAATATTCCATTATATGATTAGATATAATATAATATGCCACATTATGCCACACTAGATTTATCCATTCTTCAGTTGATGGACATTTGAGTTGTTTCCACTTTTTGCCTATTGCAAATAAGAAAGCTACGACATTTATGATTTCCAAAAATCTTTGCTAGTTCTCAGAGTATATCTTCTATATGGTTTCTCTTTTAAGGCCATGGAGTCATTCATCTTTTTATCATTATGTGGATATGGACTCGAAGTTATCTTCAACTCCCAGTATTTTCTCTGTTCCCTGTGAGTCCCTTTTTTACAGTTCTTTTGATCTGTCTCTTTTATGTTGGAAGATTATGTCAAAAAGTCTGTGCTTCTAGGCTGTCCAATCCTATTTGACATTGAGAAATTATAAAGCCGAATCAGGTGAGCTTGTCAATGGCCAGCCTTCACAGTAGCATTTTCACTGGTGACATTTTGTCTTAGTCCACTCAGGCTGCTCTACCAGAATCCCATAGATAGGGTGGCTTATGAACAACAGAAATTTATTTCTCACAATCCTGGAGACTGAGAAGTCCAAGGCCGAGGTGCTGGCAGATTCCATGTCTGGTGAGGGCCTACTTCCTAGTTCATAGACAGCCGCCTTCCTGCTGTGCCCTCCGGTGGTGGTAGGGGTAGGCAGCTTTCTGGGTCTTTTATAAAGGCACTAATCCCATTCATGAGGCCTCCACCCTAATCACCTTCCAAAGGCCCCACCTCCTAATACTATCACTTTGGAGGTTAGGATTTCAACATACAAATTTGAGGGGGACACATTCACTTGACACTTATTTGTCAGTATCTAAAGATTCCTTTGCAGGGGCTAGAAGTAAGAAGACTTCATTTTTCCAGAGAAGGACTATGATATTGTGAAATATATATATATATATATATTTTTTTTTTCTTCTTCTTCTTCTTCTTCTTCCTTGTCTCCTGGCATACAACTCCTAAAATCCTCAGACTCTCCAAAGTGACGAGTGACTTTTTGTATGCTAAAATATGTTGTATGTTGACTGGTGGCTGGCAGCACCCCGAGTAGCTTCAGGATGGGGGCTGGTCACCCAAAAGAGAAGGCAGGATTAGAGGGCTGGGACTTTCACCCCACCCCCAACCTCCAGAGAGAGGAGAGGGGCTGAAGTTGGAGGCGATCACCAATGGCTGGTGATTTAATCAATCATGCCTATGTAATGAGGCTTCCATAAAAACCCAAATAGGCTATGTTCAGAGAGCTTGTGGATAGCCAAACACTTGGGGGCTTTCAGGAAGGTGAAAAAGAACACATCCATGTGCCAGGAGAGTGGCACACCCCAAATCCACAGGTGCAGAAGAACAGGACCCTTCTAGACCTTGTCCTATGTATCTCTTCATCTGGTTGTTTATTTACATCCTTTAAAATATCCTTTGTAATAAAATAGTAAACTTAAATGTTTCCCTTGAATTTTGTGAATCACTCTAGCAAATTCATCAAACTCAAAGAGTGGGCTGTGGGAACCCCAATTTATAGCCAATTGGTCATAGCACCTGGGGCTTGTGGCTGGCATCTGAAGTGGGGAGCAGTCTTGTGAACTGAGTCCTCATCCTGAGTGATCTGATGCTATCTCCAAGGCGATGGTGTCAAAATTGAATTCAATTGAGTTGGAGGACACCCAGCGGATGTCCACTACAGAATGGATGGTTGGTGGTTGATTTGTTGGTGGGGAGAAACCCCCACACATTTGGTGTCAGAAGGACCTTGCAGTTTCTTGATTGATGAACACAAACCTGGATGTTGGTGTTCTGAAGCCGAAGAGAGGATGGCTCCCTGTTCAGCAGGGAGACTTTGATTTCCTCCCCATTTTCTGTCTCACACCTCATACTCATCCCCAGGTGGCTTCTACATCCATGCCTCCTGTCCCTGAATTTGGAGCAGGGATCCTGTATAGATCTTTCTAGAAAATATACCTTTATTCTCTTGGGCAGGGGATCCAACTGCTCCTTATGCAGACTGCCAAATAACTCCTCTCCTGCTGTTCTAGCCACTTGCCTAATCTTTCACCCTGTACCACCTGGTGTCGCCAACTCCAGACCCCTTCCAGCTCTGGGTGCCAAATTGGGTGGTCCCTCCACAGAGGGCTGTCCTTCCTCTGGTCTGCTGGCCACTCACCATTTTTCCATATCTTTTCCCTCTTTATATATTCTGTCTCAAGTTTAATTTTCAAAATGGAGCTTCTGTTTCTGTCTCTTTATTGTCTCACTGTTGTTTGAGTGATTTTTCAAGGATGAAAGCAGCCTTATTCCACCATCTTAAAACCAGAAGTCTCTACTGACTTTCAAATTAGGAAGCAGACATTACCCTCATTAATGATGTCGGTTTGGGTTGTTTTCAGATATTTGTCCTCCTACTCTATTTTTAGAGGACCTTCTCAATGTGGTCTTTCATTCCATTGATTTAACTGACTTTCTTCAGTGTTCTTTCAGCTCTTTCCTCTCTTTAAGGTAGATTTAAATTCTGTCCTTGCATTCTGCCTATCTTTGCTTTTTTATAATTGCATCAAGACTCCCTCCATGTTCATATCTGCCTGCCCTTGAGCCTCAATTTCTTTTATGGTACCTATATATATTAGATAAAGGCTATAGCCTATTGTGTTTAAAGCACTAAGAAGATGTCGTCCAAATTTTTCCTCTTTTTTTCTTTTGGTACAAAAAAATGTTTTCAGAGATATGCTTTCCCTAAGATTCCATGCCAGAGAACACTCCATTTAATGACCCCGTGACATTTTAAAAGGACCGTACTTTTGTCTCTTGACTCATCCTTGAATGGGGTCAGATCTGTCAAGGCCCAGAGATCGCCAACTGGCAAGGTGGGCTGCCTCCCACTACCTGTCCTGGGAGGTAGCCCTAAAAAGGAGGTGAGTTGCACAGTGCTAGACGAATGTGAGATGCTTCACAAACATTGACCTACTGGAGAACTTTTAGTTCCTTGCACAAGCTAGAGAGTCAGCTCAACTTTGCATTTCTTCCTTGGCCACTGTAAGACACAAAAGACTATGCCCCATGGTATACAATAGGTACAAATAGGGCTGCTAATAGGATTCAAGCAAAATAATCCCCAATACCCCAGGGATCTGCCTGAAGTTAAAAATCAATCACTCCTAACAACTTTTTTTCAATGCTCTGTAGCAGGATGTGTGGCGGGGTCCTGCGGCGGCTGCTGGCGGAGGAGGCCAGGCACTCCACCCCCGTGGGACACCTCCTGCTCCCCGTGCTCCTGGAATTCCGCCTCGTGCTGCTGGCTGCCAGTGGGCCTGGCGTCTACAGCCATGAGCAGAATGAATTTGTGTGTCACATCCAGCAGCCGGGCTGCAAGACCGCTTGCTTCGACACCTTCCACCCACTCTCCGCACTGCGCTTCTGTACCTTCCAGGTCATGTTGGTGGCTGTTCCCAGCGCCCTCTACGTGGCTTTCACCCTGTATCATGTGATCTGGCGCTGGGAAGAATCAGGAAAGGTGAAGAAGGAGAAGGAGACCCTGACCCACGCAGGACAGAGCAGCAGAGGTGCCCAGGGGCTGGAAGCCCCCAGCTGCTCTGGGCCTATGTGGCACAGCTGGGGGCTCGACTGGCCCTTGAGGGGGCAGCCCTGGGGTTGCAATACCATCTGTATGGGTTCCAGGTGCCCAGCTACTTTAAGTGTGAATCAGAGTCTTGCTACTCTGCTGTAAACTGTAATGTGTCCCGCTCCTCTGAGAAGACCATCTTTCTAAAAACCATGTTTGGGGTCAGTGGGTTCTGTCTCTTGTTTACTCTTTTGGAGTTTGGTATTTCTGGGTCTGAGAAGATGGTGTGAGCCCCTGAGGAACTTCCTAGGTAGGTCCTCTTCTTCCCGCCACGGACAGCATAAGGAGCCTCGAGCAGACACTATGACCAATCTGCCTGCCCAGTCTTGCTCCTTCCCAGAGACGATGTGCCTTGTGCCCTCAAAGCCCCAGTGAATAAGGGCAACATTTCCTGACCTCCCCCGCCAGTGGATATGGCCAAGTGATGGGTCTCTTATCCAAATGTGCCAAACCAGTTCTCTCCCTTGGGAATCTAGATTTGAAGCCAGAGATGTCTGCCATCTCTGCCAGGGGCATGAACAGAGAAGAGAAGAAATCTGAGTGTGCTGGGTGAACATCTTCCCTGTGGATGAGTGGGGGAAATGCCTGGTGGGCCTAGACAAAGAAAAATGAAATCAGTGATGAGAAATTAGAGATACGAGATCACATAGGCTCAGAAAGAGGCAGGCACAGAGAAAGAGGTGGGGATGGTGCAGGGTGGGGGAGGTGTCTGTCTTGGTTGGTGATGGCTTTCCAATTTCTGGTCCCACTGTCCCTTAAGATGCCCTTCCTTTCGTGAGTAGTGTAAGATCCATTAAATAAACTTCCCTGTTTGCTTTTAGCACCTCAACTGGGTTCTGTTTCTTAATCCCAATTAAACCCTGACTGTAAACATTGCTGGTATCAAGATGTGGGTTTGCAAGAAAAAAAAAGAAAATGTGGCATCTGGTGTGGCATCCAGATTTGCAGTGAGCCGTGGGAACTCACACAGCTCAGCACAGGAAGAGAACCACTCCCTGGGTTGGAAAGTAAATATTCTGCTATCCTCCCTAATCTCATGGGACCCAGACAATGTGCCTGTGAGATTAAAGGCTGTTGTCAACTAAATGTAAAGATACTATTGGGCTCTGCTTACTTTCTGGAGATTTAACTAAGTCTCAGTAAGAGAAAGACATCCTCCCATCTACAGCCACCTTGCCTTGCTTAAACACAGGCATTTCTCCCCTGCTTGGAAAACACCAATAATTGGGATGGGGATAGAGAGGTTGCAGAAGACTTTGGGGAAAGCTAAGCCTCTCTTTGCCCCTCCAGAGCAACTCCCTTCCTGACCCGCCTAGAAAAAGGAATATCTCTGTATGAAATGAATTCTTTGCACAGATTGGAACTGAGCCTGGGGAACCAGGCTGACAGCGTCCCTGCCCCAGCTACTGTCTTCCTAACCAGGCACTGTGCACGTATGGGTTAGAACCATGGGGATTGCAGAACCCAGGCCTGCACATGGCTAAACCTCAGCAGCTTTGCAGCATAAGGATCCAGGGAGAATCAGTCTATGGCCCCACGGCATTACCCTGCAGCCCATCTCTGGGCAGACCTCTAAGGCTGAGTGGGAGCTATAGGGCCAGAAACAGCTCAGCTCCAGTAAGCAAGGATTATGCATGAATCACACCAATGGGACAGAAAATTACAATATGTGCGGTGCCACTAGACTAGAGGAAAGCGATGCTCTGGATACACTTCTCCATATTATTTACACACTGATTCATACCACCTCACCTCACCATAAATTGTTTTGTCAAAGTCTTGAGAAACAATATTCTAAAGCAAAAACAAAATGGGAAGAATGAAGTAAAGGCCAAATTGTTCTGGATTAAACATTTGAATATGAAAAGCAATACTTTAAATTTATTACTGAAAAATATTTGTATAACCTTAGGGGCAGAAAGGATTTGTTAAGCAAGACTCAAAAGCATAAACCACTATATTAAAACTTAAAACTTGTGTATAACAAGAGGCATAAAGTGAAAAGCAAACTGACATACTGGGAAAATATATTTTGCAACACATAAAATCAATAAAAGATTTAGTAACCAAATCTATTTCAAAACATCCACAAATTAATGAGAAAGGCAAGTGGGGAACAGAAAAATATTGTGAATCAGCAACTCACAGAAGAGTAAATAGGTATGAATAATAAAGAGATACTTAACTTCATCAGTAAATAGGAAAATGAAAATTAAAACACTGAGATATATCAAAACCACAATGAGACGCCACTTCACACCACTAGGATGGTTAGACTCAAAAAAACAGACAAGTGTTGGTGAAGATATGAAAAGTTGGAATCCTCATACACTGCTAGTTGGAATATAAAATGGCACAGCTGGGGAAACAGTTTGGCAGTTCATCAAAAGGTTAGACATAGAATTTCCATATGACCCAGCAATTCCACTCCTAGGTACATGCCCAAGATAAATAAAAACATATGTCCACATAAAAACTTGTACAGGAATGTTTATAACAGCATTATTCATAATAGCCAAAAGATAGAGAAAACCAAATGCCCATGATCAGATAAATTAAATGTGATATATACATACAATGGAATATTACTCAGCTATAAAAAGGAATGAAGGGCCAGATCTTGGGTCAAAGTTGATGCAGGAGGATGCACTTACCGATTTACACGGCCACCAGGAATGCATAAGTTTCTGCATCCTCACACCTTTGCTCATACAGCATGTTGACAGACTATTTGGCCATTGAGGTATACATATTGAGGAAATGAAAGGTGAGAGATTAGGGTGACCCCCAAATACTTTCAATATACACCCTGTTCCCGCTCACTATGCCCCATTAACCCTACTGCTAGCAATCTCTAAGCTGGACCCGGACTCTCACACCTTTCTAGCCTTACCCTCCAAATGTGCCCAGAGAGGTCAATGTCACTGGCTTTGGACCTCTCATTCCAAGGATGCACTCCCTACTTGCCCCTGCCTCTGAGCTACATGGTAACCTTGAGCTCTGCTGGAGAGAAACCACACAGGTGTTAAGTCAGGGCTTTGGAAGGCTCAGGTATCAATTTATGCTGTGGATTCTGAAGTTGGACAGCCTGGGTTTAAATCATAGCCAAACCACTTCCAGTTCTGACCTTGAACAAGTTAGTTAAGCTCTCCATGCCTGTTTCCTTGTCTGTAATACTCACTACTTTACAGGATTGCTGTGAGATTAAATGAGTTAGTATATGTTAGGTGCTTAGAGCAGTGCCTGGTATACGGTAAGTGCTCAGTCAATGTTTACTAATACTTCTGCTGCTTTGCCACACTGGTACCGCACACACTTAGCCCTGGCTCAGCTTCTCCCTCCACTGCCTCTTAGCATGTAAATGTGCTTGTCGCTCCCATCTTAAGAAAACAAACTCTCTTGCCTCTGTGAACTGCTCACCTTCCTTTCACAGCCACACCCTTTGAAAGCAAGGTCCTCGCTCATTCATTCACTCTCTTTTCTCTCCTTCCATTCATTTCTCAACTCTCCAAGTTATTAATAGCTCTCTCTCCAGCCCACCACTCAAACTGCCCTCACCAAAGGGCACTTCTCAACCTTTATCTTACTTGTCTTCCCCTGGCATTTTACACTCCTGACCACTCCATCCCTGAAGCCCCTTCTCTTGGGTTTCAGGCCACCTGTTGCTCTTCCCCCGAGTCTGCTCCTTAGTCCCCAGTATTGCTTTATTTCCCTGTACTCACTCCTCAAGGGCTTGACCTCAGGACCATGTCGCCTGCCTCTCTGTCCCCATCACACACCCTCTTTCTGAGCCATCTGCCCATGTCCATAGCTTCAGACACCAATGTCCTCATGAATGCAGATCTCCAGTCTAGGCTGCCTCTTGACCTCAGGCTTAAAAATCCATCCGTCAAACCATTTCTACTGGGCTGTCCATCATGAGCCTTCGAGGCTCACAGCACCTGGGGGAAGGAGTAGCCTTCTCTGGATCCTTGAACACCCAATCTTTATGTGCAGGATCGTAAAACACATTGTGTGCGTCAGTCAGATTTCCTTCTTAGGCGAATGGGATGGAACTGCAGCTCTCAGGATTCAGGAAAAGATATTTCTGCCTTTGGGTGTAGGCTCAGTTGCAGTTGCATGTGGTTGCCACGAGAGGACACTATGTATCCTGCTAACAGATTCTGAGCTGTTCTAGTTGCTTTGATAACCTGGGAAGATCTAGTCTCTTGGCAATTTTCAAGTATACAATACTTGTATATTATTAACTAGAGTCACCATGCTGTAAAATAGATCTCCAGAATTTATTCATCCTAATTGAAACTGTACCTTTTGACCAACATCTTCCCATACTAAATAACTAGTGATGAATGAATGTGACTTGAGAGAAGTTATGCTGTTCGGATTGTTTGTCCACTATATGGGGGTTAAGATCAAAATTATTGTGCATGCCTGTGGTCACCGATTCAGGTTAGTGATGCAGTCTGTGAGGGATCATCATCTCTTCTTCCTGAATAATGTACAGTGTCTGACTGTTGCCAGACAGGGGACCTGTCCATTTGCCTTTATAAATAAAATATCTTTGAAAGCTATTCCAATATTTGTTAAGCCCTAAATAGGAACCCCCTTTCGTGACCTCCTACCCTGACCCAGGGCTCGATAGCTCAGGTGCTTTCTCGGGGCATCTTTCTCAATTCTGTTCTTTGGAATAACTAAAGGAATAGGAGTAGAATGTTCTGCCCATTTATACTAGTTTTCTAAGGATGCCATAACAAAGTACCAAAGTGCCAAACAACAGAAATTTACTTTCTCACAATTCTGTTCAAGATCAAGGTGTCACCAGGGTTGGTTTCTTCCAAAACTCCTGTCCTTGGCTTGCAGATGGCCGTCTTCTCTCTGTCTTCACATGGTCATTCCTCTGTATGTGTCTGTGTCCTAATCCCCTCCTCTTTTAAGGACACCAGTCATGTTGGATTAGGGCCTACCCCAATGACCTCATTTTGCCTCTGTAAAGGCCCTACTTCCAAATACAGTCACATTCTGGGGTACAGGGGTGTTTAGGACTTCAACTTATGAATTTGGGGGCGGGGACACAGTTCAGCCCATAACACCATTTTGTCTCGTTCTGTAATGCAAAATATACTGGTCACATATTCACGTAACTTTTTCTTCTGGTTGGTTTTTAGGATTAGGTTACAAACTCTAAACAATTTTCCCATATCTACCACCCCCTTCAATAGAGTCTCTAACTGTAAAAGTTGAGCCAAGAGAGCTGAAAGCTCAGGTAGAAGAAGAACGAGATGAAAGATCAAAAACGTAAAAGGCAAAGCAGAATGGATGAAACCCTTGAGTCCAACTCGACCTGATCAAGATATGGTCTCCTCATCAAGATTGTGAGAAAGGCAAGGAGTAGAGAGAGAAAGTCAGGAGATTATAACAATTGGGGGAGGGAGTTAAAGGGGTACCATGATATTGTATTAAAATGAATTGCAAAATGAAAGCACATATGGCAGCCATGGGGGTGGGCTGCTCAGCTCTCCCTTCAAGAAGGGGTCCATGGTAAGGACCCGAGTGAAGGATAGGTCAGCGACTGCACCTGGGGGGTCCCACACCCTGAGCATGCAGGAACCAGAGCCCGGCCCTTCCTTCCTCCTCCCTCCACAGGACCCCGCAATGGGTAGCCCGGCCAGGGGTCCGCAATGACCCCACATGACTCTGCGCTGTGAGGCTAAGCTGGCTCCTTTCACACAGGGAGATCATGTGGCATCCGACCCCTCTGCCTGACCCGCTCCCTTCACAGACACTTCCCCCAATCTGGGACATCTCCTCCACAACTGTTTCATCTTGACATTTTCTTCGCAAAGGACCCAAACTAACAGTGACCAGGATTTGGTAAAATGTTAATATCCAAATCTATGTGACAGTAGAACTCAGATTAATCCAGAACTGGCCGTTGGAGCCTGTCCCTTTATAAATAGACCCCTGGCTTTTGAGACAAAAGTGCCAACAGGTGGGAAATGGTAGGACAGAGAGATCAACTTCTAAGATACACTGATTTAAGATAAACCTTTGGATTAGCTATTTCCTTAGTCTCTCCTGTCCATTTTTAACTAAGAGAAGTTTCTGGTTTGAATTTCATTTTCTAAGTAGACCTCTCTACTGAAGAAAGGAAAGTTCTCGACCTCCAGTCCTTAACTAGGACCATCTTTGCCCAAAAAGTAATAAAACTGGAATTCTAGTTTCCAAACAAGGTTTTGTGGCTTTGGTTACTGAAAATCTGTCAGAGGCAGCTCAATATAGTGGCTAAGAGTACAAACCAGTCTACAATTAGTCAGCCCCAGGGCAGTACGTGGCTCTTCCAGTTTCCGTATGACCCTGAGAGAGTTATTTATGCTCCTGTACTTCAGTTTCTTTATTCATAAAACTGGTAGTTCTATTACTAATTACCTCCTGAGGTTGATGTACTAGTTAAAAAAAGACAACACACATAAAGTATCTGATATCAATCAGCACATAGGTTTTTTCACTGTTATCGATAATCTGACTAGCCCATGACAAGGACCAAAGGAACTAAGATGATGCTGTTGGATGGAAATATTAATACAATGCAAACGCACATGAAATTTTATATTTCCTAATAGTTACATTTGTAAATGTAGAAAGAAACAGGTGAAATTTACTTGAATAATATGTTGTATTTAATCTGATATATTCAAGATATTATTTCAACATGTAATCAATATTTTAAAATTATTAATTTACATATTTTACATTATTATATTTAATACTAAGTCTTCGAAATCCAGTGCACATTTTACATTAATGCACATCTTGGTTCAAATTAGACACATTTCCAGTGCTCAGTAGCCAGGTGTGGCTAATGGCAGCCTTGTCAAAGAGAGCAGTCTCAAACCGAAGAAGATACTTAGGGCATAGCATTGCCAAATCCAAATCTTGGTCCCTAGAATGACACTCACACATCATGAATACTACACAAGTGTTCACTATCATTATTTTTGTGTTAAATGATTAAGGCTCTGTTGACCAGGTCAGGGAGTCAAATCCAGATCCTTCATCTCAGAAAGATCCACAGCCTTGACCGTGAACATCTGTTTCTTCTCCCACAATGTCTTCCTTTTTTCTTCCTCTTTTACATCTCTTTTGTAAGAACAACTTTTTTCTTTCTTTTCTTCTTTTTTTGGCATATTTTTAGTGAGATAAAATTCACATAACATAAAATTTAGCACTTTAAATTGCATAATTCAGTGACAAAGTATTTTCACAAGGTTGTACATCATCACCACTACCTTAAATGCAGAATATTTTTATCATCCCAAAAAGAAAATCCCATACCCATTAGCAGTCACTCCCTATTCCCCACCCCAGGCTCTGGCAACCGCTAATCTACTTTTTATCTGTATGGTTTTGCCTATTCTGTTAATTCCATCTAAGTGGAATCATACAATATATAGCCTTTTGTCCAAAGACAACCTTTTCTATTTAGTCCTACCAGATGGTAGGTGTTCAAGTCAATATTTATTGATCAGTTAGGGCCTCTCCAACTCATGAGGCTCTCTTTCTTTCAAAAGTATCTCATCTTTTTTATTGAGCTTTGAGTTGAATGGCTTTTTTCAAGCCAGATTTTAGGTTGTTGCCAGACACATTCATCAAACCTTGGTGCACCAAGGATTAATCTTTAAATGTCACTTTCCCCCACAAAATAAGCACTATAACCTCTTGTTATTCACTTCTGGACCAACTGGTCTTCTATTCTCTTTGAGTCATTGGGAAATGAAAAGCATTGATCCTCTAGCAGTAAAACACCTGCAGAGAATCACCCTCTCCATATTAATGATACTTTCTGATTTAAAACAACCTACTCTGTTCATGGACTCTTGGATTTTTTTCCTCTTTGTCCACAAAATTCTACAGAGAGTTCTCCCTCATCACACATCTTTTGCCTGTGCTTCTTTCTCATTTGCCAGTTATCTTTCTCCAAAGAGCTTCCCCTACAAAGAAGCTTTGTACATGAAGGCAATTTGAGGGTTGCAAACAGGACCAAGTCCCATAACCTAGGGGTTCACCTAGAAGTGGTTCACAAAGCTTTCCGCCTCTGTTCTCTGAAAGTTTATAAACTCTTGGGCTGATTCAATTTCTCTCTTTAGCTTTAGATTTTTTAAAGCTAGAATATTTAAACAATTCAATCTAGGACAGGGTTCTTTGTTTCAACAGTTTTTTTGTCTGTGTATGTGCAAGCACACACTTCCCACTGGCTTATAAACATTACTTTTTGTAGCCTGTGAAGTTTTTAAAATTGCAAGACAGTCTATAGTCATGGTTGGGGGAACTATCAATCTCCTAAAAGGTACTTAAATAAAATCTTTAAATAAAGTTTAAAAATTACCTTTAAAACAGAAAAACTGAAATGGAACATAGAGATAATTTGATTCTAACCCTCTTATTCTTTGGATGAGGACACTAAAGCCCAGAGAAGTAGAATTGCTGACTATTAGTGGTAAGGCAAAGACTAGATCCCAGGTCTCCTGGTTTTTAATCTACTGAGCTTTACATTTTGCTTTGAGTCTTGCCAACTATAGACAATCTTGTTGAGGACTTGCAATATGATTAGGGATGCCGACCAGTAAAACAAATACGCCAAAATCCAGAAAAATATGAAATCCAAAACACATCGAGTCTCAAGCATTTCACATAAGGAATATTTAGCCTGTAGCCATCCTAACGTGTGTGGGGTGGTCTTCCCTCAAGTCTCACACATTCCATTTGTCTGCTTTGAACTGTCACCATTCCTGCCATTTGGAAAGCACAGCTTTAATGTTATTAGTGTTCATTTCCTTTGAGAGGCAGCCCGGGCAGTGAAAAGGGCACAGATTGTGGTCGCAAAAGTCCTAGGTTCTGGGGTCTCACTGTGAGACCCTGAACAAAGGAGAAGTTTGTCCAGGCCTCAGTGTCCTGTCCTCTGGGGGGAACCAGCTTGATAATCAGCCATGCTCCAACCCCTTAGCTGAAACTTGGACCCCGACACATTTTAAGTAGTGTTCCCCTCCTACATGTGAGCCGCTAGATTCGATTTTTTTTTTTTTTTTTTTTTTTTTTGCCTCATTTTGCTGTCCCTGGAATTGGGTTCACGCCCGGAGAATAGGTTGGGGGTCTTCCAGTCCAGGGAACCACAGAGACGAGGAGCCTCCGGAGGCCTAGAGAGGGCGCCTCGGCAGCGGTCGCGGGCTGCACTTCCGGCCTTTGTGTGTCGGCGACGACGCGGCCTGCGGGGGATCAGTGCTGGGCGGTCTGGCTCTTGGCCGAGTGCCCGATGTGGCGTCATTCGCGGCTCCCATCGCTGAGACGTCTGTCCCCAAGAACTGCGCCAATCTCGGCCAGTTCTGCCCGGGGCGCCGCGTCTCGCTCTTGCTTTGTGCCCACAGCCGGCCGGGAAGACCAAACAGGCGGGTGTGGGGGCCAGAGGGCGGGGGTGGGCACCACGGCTCGACCCCCCGCTTCAGGCTTCCTCCGAGCAGCGCAGCTGCAGGCCGACCCCGCTCCCTCCTGAGTCCATTTTGAAAACGACCTTGTTTAAGCTGGAAAATGCACTCTGCATCTCTCGATTTCCATTATTCTTAAACGTGCACTTAATAACCCCAGCGCTGGGTTAGGTATAGAGGAAATGAAGATTCAGACAAGATTCTTATCTTTTCCAGGATGGGACACCCTAGCAAGGTTACTGGTCCTGACGTAGGTTTTTAAGAGAGAAATGCAGGTGAAGTGCTTCTGGGCAGGGATCAGGCTTATGTTACAAAAATAAGGTGGGATTTCTGAAATAGGAAACAGGATTGGCAGCAGAATGTAAATAAATATTTGCAGATAATAATGTTAACTGGTATTTCAGGGATGAGTAGGGCAGTATGACCCTAATATCAGGTTTTTCAAGGGACTAGAACAAAAATTCCTGAAACTCTTTACCAGGTACCAGGAAGGTTCTGGCAGCCTTTGAAAAAAGCTTTACTAGAATAGCTTTGAGCAATTTAGTATTTATGGAAAACTAGTACTAGGACGACTTCCGCAAAGCAGGAGGTATTGGTAGGAGAGGTAAGAATTGGATCTGTGAAAATGCTCTACTATCCAAGAAGAATGTTCCAGACAGAGCTCGAGCAAAAGCACAAAGATGAAAAAGTTAGAACTGCAGAGGTAGTGCTAAATATTTTAGTACCATCCTGATAAATGTTTATTCTGTGCTGGGTAGTGGAGATTAAAGGATATGTGACTGCACATTCCTTCTGCTAAAAATAGCCAAGCCCCTTAAAAAATAAAATTTAAAACTTCTGGGTTTGTTTTCTAGAGAGAGTATAACAAAATGAGAACTGACTGCCACGTAATGGCCAACTTAACCTTTCTGACCCTCATCTGAATGAAAACGAGCATGATGATATATGCTTTTTAAAAATAAATATACTTTCGTAATCCTTTTTGCAAAATCACTTTTTAATGACATATTTCCATGTGATTTGGAATTTATACCCACCATAGACCCTTTCAAAAGTCTCATGGACTCAAGGCATACCAAAAAAAAGACATACCTCCAGAAAACATGCTGAGAATCACTGAGAGAACCAAAATTGTCTCCATTTATAGAATCTCTGATCTTGTTTTCCCTTTCTTGGGAATTAAAGGAGATTGTTTTCTCTTCCTTTCTTTTTTGTCTCTGGATTTTTCTCTGGGGGGAGGGAACCAGACAGGTCTTTTTTCCTATGAGCAATTATTAAACCCATTTTCCTTATGTATTTCTGTTTGGAAGCCCCTGCCCCAGCACTCAAAATAAGACCAAAGCTAATAGGGTTGGAGCAGACTCCTCAAAACTATGTATATTTGTAACCAGAACTTCAAGAAATACAGTAATGATCCTAATTAAAGACGCACAGTTAAAAAGACACTGAATTCCTAATAAATAAAAGAATATTCCAGTTGCCTTAAAAAAGTAAAAGAGAAGGTAGCTTGGTGGAAGGGCTATATGGAAAGGTTGAGGCTATTGAGTTAGAGAGACGTGGGCAAGTATAGAAAGATCCCAGCAACTGTGCAATAAGCCTTTCCGAAATAATGCATGTGACCATCTGAGCAAACAAGAGGAAAGGTGGATATGTACAGTACTGGATTTCCCTGCAGCCTGCTGAATTCAGCTTTGTTGGAGAGCTTTGCCTTCAGGTACTGTTGCTTAGTGGCACAAAACATTAACATGCTAAGAAAACTTCTATATGAAACAAGAAGACCTAACATTATACTAATATCATTCCCTGTTTGCCAAGTGTATATGAGCTAATTCATACTCCACAAACACAAAGTCTAGCTAAACTGTATCTGGTCATTGTTTTATTTGGATCATTTTATAACCCCCTCAAACTGCATTTTTCTTAATTTCTCAGGAGAAGACACCATGGATAATTTTTGCTTCTATAGCAGAGATGCACAGTTATCAAAAACTGGGAAGGCAAGGGGGAAGGAAATGGAATGGGATGGGTGAGAGTGAGATATATGCAGTGTGGATAGTCCTCAAGTTACAAGAGCATAATTTACAACCATTCTGCTAAGTGTAGTGGCCAGTTGCCACCTGCCCTTTCTCCCTTCCCCCGACACACACGCACACACAGACACAATCCGCCACCGCTGAAGGCTCTGATCAGCAACCAAGAGTTAAGGCTCGGGCTGGGCAGGCACAGTGTCTCATACCTGTAATCCTAGCACTCTGGGAGGCCAAAACAGGAGGATTGCTTGAGCTCACGAGTTGGAGACCAGCCTGAGCAAGAG
>CAUYPO010043447.1:0-10729 GCA_963574435.1 Cheirogaleus major
TAGAATTCTTATAGTTTCATGCCTTAGGTTTAATGCTAAACGTAGATTGCTTTTAAAATCAGTATATTATTAAGATTCACTGGGAAAAAAGATAGTTTTTAAAGGTATTCCATTATGTTAATATTAAGCCTAATTCTCCAATGGATTTTAAAGAAATTAGAATTAATTTAATCTAAAAAAGGAGAGGTTTTAAAGGAGTATATAAACCCCTTAAGGATATTTGCTTATCAAACAAAATGACACACCAAACTTTTCTCTAATAAATTTAATTGAGCAGAAAAATTCAGTATACATTACCTGAGATACAAAGTTATAGGATTTAAGATTTCCTGATTCTTGAAACGCAGTACTCCTGCATCAATCCAGCAGGGCAATGGGGACCATGGCCCAAGTGAATATGCCACACCCCTGGCACTCTACTGGAACCCAAAATTGCATTTTAAAATGAAAATCAATGGAAAATGGAGTTTGATACACAAAATTTGGCTTTAGTCAGTTTTTCTTGAACATATATATTCCAAATATACACAAATATCTGTATAACAAGAATCTATTAGATGAAAATGATAATTAGCTGTTTTCCACCTCCACCGAAACCTAACAAGAACATAAGGGGATTTATATTCAAGCATGATAGACACATACTTGTATTAAGGACAATCTAACTAAAGTGAAATCTCAATTAACCAGCTTAGCAGATAGAACCCTTAATTAATCAGAATTTCTCCCAAAGAAATAGCCACAGAAATTTAGTCATTCAAAAAATATACTTCACCACTTTGGGCTATCGCAATGAAAAAAAAATATATACTTCATGTGAAGTTTTGGATTAAATACCTATTCAGATTCAATTTTTTTTTCAATTTCTACTGAGAAGCAGTACTGATATGATGGAAAGAATGAAAAATTAGGAGATGAAAATCTTGAACCCTTAGCTCTGCCAACATTTTTTGACCTTTTTAAAGTCACTCAACCATTCACAATAGCCAAGATAATAGAATCAACCAACAGATAAGTGGATAAAGAAAATATGGCATATATGCATAATGGAATACTATCAACAAAGAAATCCTGCCATTTGTGACAACATGGATAAACCTGGAGGAATTAATGTTAAGTGAAATAAGCTAGATACAGAAAGACAAATACCATAAAATTTCACTTATATATGGAATCTAAAAAAGTTGAACTCATAGAAGTAGAGAGTAGAGTTGGTTACCAGAGGTGGGGGGACTGGGGGTCAGGGCATGTTGGTCAAAGAATATAAAAGTTCAGTTAGATAGGAGGAATAAATTCAAGAGGTCTATTGTACAGCATGGTGACTATAGTTACCAACAACGTACTGTATTCTTTAAAATTTCCAAGAGAGATTTTTTAGTGTTCTCACCACAAAAAAATATATCAGGTAATGCATATATTAATTAGCTCAATTTAGCCATTCCACAATATACACATATTTCAAAGCAAGTTGCACATGATAAATATATATAATTTTGTCAGTTAAAAAATAATAATAAAGTCACTCAACCCTTTCTGGGTCTCAGTTTTCTCAAATACAAAATGAAGGATATAGCTTTTAAGCTCTAGAACAGTTTTAAACTTTAAAAAAAGCCATATAACCCTTTCTTAAAATAAATATTAATTGTAAATGAAGTAGGTAAAACAAATAAAAACACAGTAACTCTAGTCAAAGCAGGTATAGAGAACTGGAGCCCTGTCCATCACAACTCTATCCACAATGTACCTTCTGAGAGGTTTCTACTGGATCCAAAATACACCACTTGAAAACTTCCACTTCAGAAAACAGTAAACAATGAAAATAATTTTCATAATAATGTCACGAGATTAAAAATAGACTTTTCACTCTGAAAAATTCAAGTTTAAGAGTTTTTGTCTATTTCTTCAACTAACCAGACTCTGGCAAAGATTCACTGAAAGAAAACACCTATTTCTAAGAATTCCAATTAACTATATTTCACCATTAAATTATGGCGGGAAAGAAACAAAAAAATCTTGGGTGATGGGTACACCAAAAGCCCAGACTCCACCACTATAAAATGTAATGGAATTCAGCTTGTACCCCCTAAACCTGTAAAAATAATAAT
The DNA here is from genome assembly GCA_963574435.1 of Cheirogaleus major. Classification (NCBI taxonomy): domain Eukaryota; kingdom Metazoa; phylum Chordata; class Mammalia; order Primates; family Cheirogaleidae; genus Cheirogaleus; species Cheirogaleus major. The sequence continues at coordinate 2,106 of CAUYPO010043447.1, forward strand.
GATAAAACTATGGTGATACTAAAGAAATGACAGACTTGTCATAAAGAATTCTAAAATTTAAAATATACACAAATAAATCTGAAAATAAAGACAGGAAAGAAAATTAGGCTAAAATCACTAGAGATTTCTTAAATCCAATTAATTATGGAATATTTTACATAAAATCCACTATGATAACAAAAAAATTTTATTTTTAAATTCTATATTAGTTCTAAGACAAGGCATATTTCACTATCAACAGGCATAAAGGGAGCCAAGTAGGATATATACCCACAACTTTAGCCAAAGAACTTTTCTACCTTTTCCTGTCTTATACACTGAACTGCTGCTTCACAATAGTTTGTTTAAATAAAGGGTTTAAGGGAGTTGAAAAAAAGAACTGTAGATACAACTAAAAAAACTTTGAAGTTTAAAATAATAATGAAAACAAAGTTTATAAGTTTAAAGAGGCAATTTACAAAGCTAAAGTTTTTCACTCACATAAAAATTTTCACTTTACTAAGGTTTTTCACTCACATAAAAATTAAAAACATCTTACTGTTAGAAACCGCATTAGAAAATTAAGCATGAATTTTAAAAATTCATGAGTTCATTTCAGTCACATTTAAAGCTGCATTTTTTTTAAAAAATCATATTTACTTGTACTTAAAAATCAATTATTTTTAAATTGAGATGAATACACAAAATTTTATAATTAAAATAGTCAACCCGACATATTAAAATTTCACTGTTTTGTATATTTAACCATGAAAAGTAAATTTCCCTTAACCTATCAATAAGGTGTTCATAATATAGCTTCTACAACTGGACTCTATAGTATTTACTTAAAAGTACTCTTACCTTTCTTCTGAGCTATACAATCGTGCAAGTCCAAAATCTGCAAGTTTTATCTGCCCTCTGGTGGAAATAAGACAAAATGAAAAAAAGGTATTAATCTACTGTGAATTGAAAATACACATTTACATTTTATCCCTAGCACTAATCAAAAATATATTTAAATAAACTTTAACTTTGCTCATACTGCAGTATCATCAAGGTCATAGAGGGAAAGGCAAGTAGTAGATAAATTCACAAGATAAGGTAAATAATTAGTACCTTGCTTTGGATAGTTTTAGTTATTAATTATTATTGTAGTACTATTATTACCATTATAATACTATTATTATTATAGTTATAGAATAATATTTCAGTACTACTCAGTTCCTATTTAGAAAAGTATACTTCACTGAAAATAACAGAATGAGATAATTTCTATTACTTAGTAATAGGACAAATTACTTACTCAATTCAACACTGCTCAAGACCTTAGTCACATCACTGTAAATTTATGTTCAATTTTCTAGTTCTTGGAGGGGCTAAGCGCATAGAACACTTTCTGCTAATTAATATCAGGATCACACAAGTCATTTAAACTAACAAATAGTACCAGTTGTTGGAGAATTACCAGGGTTAAGGTTATGTTGTTACTGAAATAGATAACATAAGCTTTAAACGTATGTGTGTGGATACACAGTTCAAAGAAAGTTCACTTTGCAGCTGTGAATTTTTTTTTAAAAAATTGTAAAATCTATTCTTAACCTAAAGCTGAAATCGTATTACTAAGTATTAGAAGATCCATTCACATCATTTGGAAGAATATCAAACAAAAAGTCAACAAGTATTATTTTATCCACATTATAAATTATTGGAAGTTAATTATTTAACACAACTTTAGAGGTTGCCCAAGCTGTAATATTGTTGATTATGTTAAAATGGTTGCATGAAATGTAAACTGAATTTTAAATCTCTTTAACAAAATCAAGGTATACGTTATAAATAACACTCATTTTATACATATCAAGCTCATATCCATACCTATTATTTAGAAGGATATTTGAACATTTAATATCCCTATGCAAAAAGTTCTTCTTATGGCAATAATCCAGTCCTTCCATGAGCTGTCTCATAAATGACTTTATGTGATTTTCATTAAAATGAACCAAGCCTGATTCCAGTAGTCCCATCAGATCATGATCCATATATTCAAACACCAGATAAAATGCACCTAAGAATGAGAATTCATACATTAAAGACTTATTCCTACAACTATTCCATAAATTCAAACTTTTTAAGAATAAAATGCTGGTGGGGAGGGAAAATCCTTGAAAAGAAGTGCTACTTTATTACTTTAACATACATCTTTCTCTGAATTTAGTATCAGTAAATGTATCCCAATAAAAATGCTAACCCAGTTTTCTCTCCTAAAGAAAACTACTAGGATTTTGGCCAGGCGCGGTGGCTCACGCCTGTAATCCTAGCACTCTGGGAGGCCAAGGCGGGATGATTGCTCAAGGTCAAGAGTTTGAGACCAGCCTGAGCAAGAGTAAGATCCCGTCTCTACTAAAAATAGAAAGAAATTAATTGGCCAACTAAAAATATATAGAAAAAATTAGCTGGGCATGGTGGCGCGTGCCTGTAATCCCAGCTACTCGGGAGGCTGAGGTAGAAGGATTGCTTGAGCCCAAGAGTTTGAGGTTCCTGTGAGCTAGGCTGATACCACAGCACTCTAGCCTGGGCAACAGAGTGATACTCTGTCTCAAAAAAAAAAAAAAAAGAAAGAAAGAAAAGAAAACTACTAGGATTTTTAAAAAAGCAACTCTATGATCTCTAGACTGCATAGTTTCTGGATATAATTAATGTTAAAATAAATACTTAACTGTTTTAAATATCAAACAAATTGTCTCTTGGCAGAAGCTAAATGAAACCAGTATAGCACATCAAAAAAAATTTACCCAGATGGAATTTAGGTAACTTCTCTTAAACCTTCAATAAATATACAATTTAATTGTGTTTATACAGCTCGAGTATTTAGAAAAAAATATATAATTTGAAATTACAACTTTATGTTATACAGAGAAATATAAAATCAGGTCAAGTTTTATTTAGCAATTCAAAAATGAAAAGCGAATGAAACTCATTACATCTGTCTGTGAAAAAAGAAAAACTCTAACATCATGACAAAAAAAGTATCTGAACATAGTTTACAATCAGTTCCTAATTTAAAGCAGCAAAGAACTCTTAGATTTGCAATAGGAGTCTTTCTTAAAGATTTATTATGGTACCTCTCTGAAACCAACAACCAATGTCTATTTAATAGGAAAATGCCCGGGTATAATATACAAGAGAAAAACATTCATTATTACTAACTTTGTTCTGGAAGTTAGTAAGTAAAATTTAAGCAAAGTATAAATACTGAAAGAGGCAAAAATAAAATTATTGGTAGATGAGATGATAATTTTTCTAGATAATCCAAAAGAATAAAGAGTAGCTAAGGTGTGGTGGTGTATTCCTGTAGTCCCAGCTACTCAGAAGGCTGAGACAGGGAGATCCCCAGAGCACAGGAGTTCAAGGCTGCAGTAAACTATAATTGCACCACTGCATTCTAGCACCAGACGACAGAGTGAGATCCCATCTCAAAAAAAAAAGGGAAGTACTGTGTTTCTCCGAAAATAAGACCTACCCATAAAATAAGCCCTAGCAGGATTTCTAAGCATTTGCGCAATATAAGCCCTATCCTGAAAATAAGACCTAGTAATGGGCCCATGCATTTCGTCGAGGAGTGGTAAAGAAAACTAGCAGCCCTTCTCATCTGCCCCATGAGAGCTCTATTGCTCCACATGAGAGATTGGGGCCAGTGGTTCTAAAGGAAATAGAGTCGCACGATATTCAGGATGGAATTCAGGGTTTGGAGAGTTATGATGATGTTCCAGAAGAAGACAACTTAATTATATTTGAATAAATGTAGATTGCTGTACCTGACTTAAAAAAAATAACACATCCCCTGAAAATAAGCCCTAGGATGTCTTCTTGAGGAAAAATAAATAATAAGACCCTGTCTTATTTTCGGGTAAACACGGTAGTAGCTGAGTTAGAGAAAAATCAATATGCAAAAAGCAAAAGACTTCATATATGCAGCAACAATTCATTAGAAATAAAATTTATATGATTCCTCAATAAAAAAAAAAGCTAGGAATAACAAATTAACTAGGAATAAATTTTATTTATTTTTTATTTTTTTTAATTAAAATTCTTTTTTTGTTGTTTTTATTTTTCTTTTTGGTTTTTTCTCTTATCACCTCAACCACACTGGAATACATAGGAATAAATTTTAAAAAACAATTATACAAGTTCATTATGAAACACAAAATCATAAAATTCTGTATTTTAAAGCAATTTCAATAAAAGGACCAGTAGTAGTTTGTTTTTTTCTTTTGCTGGCTGGAAGAGGGGACTTGACAAAATAATTCTAAAATTTACCCTGAAGAAAACTAACTAGTACCAGCCAAAGCATTTCTGAAAATAAACACTTGTACTATTAGATATTAACATGACCTGTCATAAACAGAACAGTGGAAAATAATATACACCAGAAAACAAATCTCAAATATATATCTAATAATTATAAAAGCAGCCACTTTATATGTCAGTGAAGAAAAAATAGACAAAATGGTGTTTATATAAATACGTAACCCCATAGGGAAGCAAGCAGTTATATCAATTAAAAACCAGACAGATTTCAATCTCAACAGAAGCACTGTAAAAAGAAAACACTATGAAATAGAGGTAACAGCAACAATTCATTAGAAATAAAATTTAAATTATTCTACAATTTAAAAAATGACAAGCTTGGGAAATGTATTTGTAACATAAAATAGATTAATATCCATAATATTAAACGATCTTACAAATCAACACAAAAAAGACCAATTCCTCAACAGCAAATGAGAAATAAAATGAACTGTCAATATGCAAAAGAATGCCTATGTCCAAAAAACACAAGAAAAACATGTAATCTCACTATTAGTCAAAATATACAAATCAGAGCAAAACATATCACTTTTAACTAAGAGGAAATGATGTCAGAAGACAGTACACAGTATTAACAAAGGTGTGAGGTAAATAGATACTGTTATTTATAGTACCAATAGTAAATTAGCATAAATATTCAGAAATTATAATTTTGCTGTATGTATCAAATCTTTAAAAATTACATACCCTTTTACATAGCAATTGCTTTAAGCATAAGAAAATAAAGATTGCAAAGATTCAGCTATATGCATGTTCACTAAAGCCATGTAACAATAAAACAAAAACAAAAACATTAAGCCCCCAAAAAAGTTATTATGGTACATCTTATACCATTTCATGCAACTTTGAAAAATGTTGTAGAGGTATAATTATTAATGTGAAAATGTACTGATCACACTGAGTAAAAGTAGATTATCAAATACGTATTATCTCACTATCTCTGCTGTTATTTAACCTGTGTTGGTGGTATTATATAACACAGAAAGACAAGAGAAAGCATTTAGAATTGCACAGTCCAATACAGTTGCTACTAACAATGTGTGGCTAGTCCAAAAACGCTGTGAGCACAAAACACATTAGATTTCGAAGACTTAGTACAAAATAAAAGAATATAAAATATCTCATTAATTTGTTACAATTACATATTAAAATGATCTATTAGCTATATTAGGTTAAATAAAATATATTACTGAAATTAATTTCAGCTGTTTCTTTTTTAAATAAGTCACCAGATTTTTTTTTTTTTTTGAGACAGAGTCTCTTTCTGTTGCTCAGGCTAGCATGCAGTGGTGTCATCATACCTCACTGCAACCACAAACTCCTGGATTCAAGAAATCCTGGCTCAGCCTCCTGAGTAGCTAGGACTACAGGCTCAGCTAATTTTTAAATTGTTTTTTGCAGAGACAAAATCTTGCTATGCTGCCCAGGCTAGTCTCAAACTCCTGGCCTCAAGTGATGTTCCCACCTCAGCCTCCCAAAATGCTGGGATTACAAGCATGAGCCACAGTGCCCAGCAGATTATTTTAAATTAAAACATAATGGCTTATATTCTATTTCTATTAAATAGCACTGGATCAGAGGTATAAAAATTGAAATAAGAAAGCTATAACTATCTCTACATGTAGATGATTATTTTTTATTCTCTGAAAAGTGAAAAACATTCAACAAAAAATTATTACAAGCAGTAACAATTTAGAAAAGTAACAGAACAAAGTCATTAACTACCAGTTAAAAGACAAAATGTAAGACCTCCATTATAGTAATAGTTAATTAAATTTTAAAAGCACGTAAGAAATGCATAAAATCCTTCAGAGATAAACTATAAAACATTCTTACAAGACAAAAAGTACACATGAACAATGGAAAAGAGAGCTTGACATGATAAAGATGTCAAATTTCCCTAAGTTAATTTATAAACATAGCCTAATTTTTCAAAATACTGGTTTTTTTCAATAACATAAATCCCACATAGAAAAATAACTAAGAAAGAATAGCAAAGTAAATACCTGAAAGAGAAGGGGGGCATAGGCACTAGCTGTACCAGATATTAAACCAGTATAAATTCCTATAATTAAAAAGTGTGGGGCTCGGTGCAGTGGTTCATGCCTGTAATCCTAATGCTTTGGAGGCCAAGGCAGGAGGTTACCTTAAGGTCAGGAGTTCAAGACCAGCCTGAATAATAGTGAGATCCCTACATCTACAAAAAATAGAAAAATTAGCTGGGTGTGGTGGCATATGCCTGTATACCCCAGCTACTTGGGGAGGCTGAGGTAAGAGGATCCCTTGAGCCCAGGAGTTTGAGGCTGCAGTGAGCTGTGATGACACCACTGCACTCTAGTGGGAGTGAAAGAACAAGACCTGTCCCACCCCCCAACCCCCACAAAAAGTAGGCTACTGGTAAATAAACATAAAATAAAACAAAATCCAGAAATATGCCTAAATACATAGAGAACTTCACAATAAAAGTGGCATTATCAATTCAGTGGGGAAAAGATGGACTTTTTAATTAGTGGCACTGGGATAATTGAATAGTCAGACAGGAAAAGATAAAACTGATCTGTCTCCTCACAACATATACTAGCATAAAAAGTAAATGAATCAGTTATCTAAATATAAAGAATAAAATCCTAAAAGTGCTTTTTTTAAAAAAAATCACAGAATTCCTTAATAAACTAATAGTGGAAAAAAATTACTAACTATGAATCACTATCAAGAAGTAATAAAAGGGGGAAAGACTTATAAATGTGACTATGTTAAAATAAAAATCTTTTATATGGCTGAAAATACAAGCAAAATTAAAAGAATTTAGCAAACTGGAATAAAAATTATTTGCAACTTATATTGCAGAGTAATGATCAATATCCATTATAAAAACTAAGTTAAAGTAAAATTAACAGCCTCACAGAAAAGTGAGCGCGCGCACACACACACACAAAATAAGCTCACCACAAAAAAAAAAGATGAATAGTCTGAAATGAATGTAAAATTGCTTAACCCTGTTCATAATAAAAATTTATTTTTCAAACTAAAACTTCACCAGGATACAAACAAAAATCCTAAGACAGGACTTTAGCGCCTCTTGGCAAAGCTGTAAAAAACACTCACATACATTGCTAGTGGAAATATACAAGTACAAACCCTGTGGAGGAGAATTTGGCAATATCTAGTTAAATCAGATTCAGCACTTCCCTTTGACTTAACAATCCCAATTCCAGGAACCTATACCAAAGATTCACTGGCAAAAATACACAATGATGTATGCATAGGGCTATTGAGCGCAGCATTATTGAAACAATGCAAATATCCATCAATGAGAAACTGGCTGAATAAACTATAATACAAAGAGCAGTATCTTGCTGCCATGAAAAGGGATGAGAACAATCTCTGTATACTAGTATGGAGTAAACTTCAGGATCTATGGTTAAATGAAAAGAACAAGGCACAGTAGAGCACTTATAACATACTACCTTTTATATAAAAAAGAGAAGGTAAATACGTAGAAAAGAAAAAGTGGAGGATGAAACAAACACTTTAAATAGTCACAGGTAAGAGAGAGAACAAGAAGAGGAATGGAATAAAGACTATTTTGAATGTATCTGCTATATAGTTTTGAATTTGAAGCTGTATGAATGTTTTACATGAAAATATATCAGTAAACCAAAAATGATAAAAAATCAATCCCTAAAAAAAAATGGGAAACAAACGAACCTACCTGTATGTCAAAGTTGGTTGCATAAACTGTCTACAATATAATATTCTGACTATATATCCCTAGTGGGGCTTATTCTAAGGACAAAAATAATCACTATGAAATCTCAGAATGCATTCGCTAGTCTTGTTAGTAATTAATATTAGCACTGTTATCTTGAAATTATTACATGTATATTGTAGGACAAACTATGCTAATATTTTAGGAACCAAGATTTTTAGTTTAAAAGAAAGACAAGTGGCCAGGAGCGGTGGCTCACACATGTAACTCTAGCACTCTGGGAGGCCAAGGCTGGAGGATTGCTTGAGTTCAGGAGTTCGAGACCAGCCTGAGCAAGAGCGAGACCACATCTCTACTAAAAATAGAAAGAAATCAGCCAAACAACTAAAAATAGAAAAAATTAGCAGGGCATGGTGGTGTATGTCTGTAGTCTCAGCTACCTGGGAGGCTGAGGCAGGAGGATCGCTTGAGCCCAGAAGTTTGAGGGTGCTGTGAGCTAGGCTGACGCCACGGCACTCTGGCCCAGGCAACAGAGTGAGACTCTGTTGAAGGAAGAAGGAAGAAGGAA